>JAUCNO010000241.1:1888463-1901595 GCA_032353835.1 Enteromius viviparus | reverse complement strand
TACTTTTAATTTATACTTTTAATTTACTTTTTTTTTTTTTTTTTAACTAAGATTATATATATATATATATATATATATATACATATATATATATATATATAAATTAGCTTAAGTTTTGTTTTAGGCTATGTTTACACAAGAGTAATGCACTAAAATGATATATATATGTATACACAAATCTTTCTTTGCTTATTTAATGTACAGACTACAATATTAAAATGGTCCCGGTTCGCTCAGATCAGTGGAAACTACTACAGATGGTATTATGCATGCCAGGCCAGTAGGTGGCGATGTCATTTTGTAAAGAAACACTATGGGCCTGTGCACACACCTATAAATGTAAAATGTAATGCAAATTCACATGATGTTACCATTTTCACAAATTTACTGAATCGTCGTTCAAAAATTGCAACTTTAAAACCCAGGTTTTCTGGCCCCTTAAACACTGTCGTTGTGTCATTAAAATGGATAAAATGTGCATTAAACACTATTTAGTTAAAAACTGTGTCATGCAATTGCTCCTTAGTTAACTATAATAACTCTAATGCTCGAGGTCTTATTTGAAGATTGTAACACGAAGTACCTTTGCATTGTTACCACAAAAGCTTTGTTGCCAGTTGAACTACTGTTGTTTATTTCAATTGACAAAATATGTAAGATAGATGCTCATTAAAATTTCATTAAAAGGACTAAAAGTATGCATACGGTACTACTGTAGTAAGTCTACAGTAAGTCTGTATGACATTTAACTTTCTGTCTCCATGGTAATAACATCATCGAAAAATATAGCATTATATGACTGGTGTTAAAGTATAAGAACATGTCCATTTCCAAGTAGAAAGTGTGATTCCTTGCATGCTGGGTTCATTATCTGCTTTTATTTTTGTCTTTAATACAGGATTTACCAGCATGCTTCATGAATGTCCACTTCATTTGGTGGTTAGCACATACTGTGAGCTGTGGTTGCCAGTGGAGATTAGGAGAAAATGTACCAGCATGAGAACAGACACGTATATGCTCTTTCACACACACAGACACGTCCGCCTTCACCAAGACTATCAAGCTAAACTAGGGAGGAGACCTTCACTCAAGAGCCCTAATACTCCTTGAGATCCATTCATAACATCTAACACAAAAACAGAGACAAGAGAAAGAAACAGTCGCAGATAAATGGTAAATAAAAATAGTTATTATTTTACAACCTAAACTGAAGAATTCAAACAACAAAATGAGTGATAGAAGTAAAATGATTTTAATACACACATGCACACGTAAGTCAAATATTTCAATAAATAAATGTAATTAAATAAATTGGAAATACAATTGGATATCATGCATATGTGAGCGGAAATCAAACCACTGATACAGTGGATAGCAGTCCTCTTAATTCGTCCATGATGCTTTTAGTCCAGATATCAATTCAGCGCACACCGAGCACACACGCAAACAAACTCTGTCAGAGCGACCCCACGGCAGCCTGACATCACCCCACACGTTCACCCGTCCGCACGCCCCTATCTTTTAATCAATCTATTAGAGAAGCCAGGCAACGATGACAGGCTTGGTGACTGATAAAGTGACCTGGCGAACATTACAGCAGTTTTGGTCACCCAGCTGGACAGATAACGGCCCGAGCGGAGAGAGATGATGATGATGATAATGTCGTTACAGGGGCCGCTAGTGCATCCAGTCCGGCCCAAATGTCAGCTCCAGCTATCACACTCCTGAGACTCTACCCCCCATCTTAAGTGCCCGTCGTTTCCGAAACGGACATTTAGCAAATTATCTTTTTCTATTAGACACAGAAATGGCTCCTCGCCCACATAAAAGGAAATCGGAAAGGCAGGAAGTCTGATGCCTCTTAAGAGATTTGAATTGTCATTGTGCTCTCCAGTGCATGGCACGCTATTCGTCATGCGACAGAAATAACCGGCTTTTCTTCGGTGTCGCCAGCGGGTTCTACACCGTTTGGGTGAATCCTTGCAGTTCTGCAGGGTAGGTCAGAAAAGTAGACTTTTATTTTTTTTAAAGCTAGTTTCACCGTAGTTGATAGCTTTAAATTACCAGGTGGAAACCGCGCTATAGTTAGCTCTTCCGTACTAGTCATCCATCGCAACATCAAACCCGACTGTAGAGAGATGAGAGTTGCCTGGGGCCAACAGACTCCCCGGTGAGAGATCCCTCCGTCCTTCTCACTTCCTCTCTTGCACCGTCAGCAAACTGGCCATTACTGGAGACTTAAGTGTGCCGACACTTGTTTCCCACCGGCATGACAGAAATAAATAAAGTTGCGTATGTCACTGTTGCAGCGGCGGCGGATACAGAGCTCGCTTGTCTTTCCGCAGCAGTGGTTCTGCTAAGAACAGGTCTATCAGACACAGACAAGTGCACAAATGTCACTGAGCTTAAAAAGACCCATGTTCCGGGGAAAAAAAGCAGAGGGCAGGAGGAATGACAGGAAGCAAACGGAACGCATTACAGTTGTCTTTTGTTCTACGGTAGCTTCATTTCTCCGACTCTCGAATTGGAAACGTGCCCCTTTCTCTTGGAGAAATAGACGGAGACAGTACGATGGACGGAAACACATATCGCAACAGACACGGGAGACAGAGAGAGAGAGGCGCAAACAAAAAAACAGAAGAGATTGTCAATAATGTCCACAACCTTGAGTCAGGCATTTGCCCTTTGGTGACAATGTGTTATTCATGGAACATTCATCACGGCCTGATGAAATCTCTGGGCTGTTTGAGATGCAGAAACTTAGACGCTTTATCTCGCTGTCAGCGCTCAAGTGCTCGCCCCAATGTCCGCCGAGTCCCTGAGAGCCCTGCTCTTGTTGCTTTGGATCACACAGAATGTGAGATGAAAACTAGTGGCAAAAGAAAACCACTGGTCCAGTATCTAAGGTGAATTTTCAGAGAAACCATAAAGTCTAATTAGTTTACTCCCGCAACAGTGATTGACTGCGAACAAAGTGAAATTTTCTTAAGTCAGAACCGACAAGCTGCCCAGAAGTAGGTCAGCTTTAGCGGAAATGTATGTTTTGAGATGTATCCGACGGAAAGATGAGAGATAAACACAATGCTTTCTGGTATTTTAATGAGATTTGCCCGCATGCAATACATAGCGCAGATGCGATATACAAACCATGCTCTCCTGCTTTTCTTGTTTATGAATATGGCTTTCCTGTCAATAGTGTCACATTTGACTGCCTGTGTAGACGATGTCATATGGTTAAAACTGCACAAACAGTCCCTGCACTGCTTGTGTTTCCAAAGGTCTGATTGGAAGACCTGAGAATGTCATACTCCCTGGAATTATACATCAGACCTGACGCCTCCAGCGTTACATAAAATCTCATGCAAATATGCAGAGCTTATCAGTCTCCTCATGGTTGAAATGGCTTGTGCATCTCAGGCTCTCTTCCTTTTCTGGCTGCTGTCTATCAGCACAACAAACCTGAAGAGCCTGAGAGAGGCTCACCTATCACTCACACAAGCTCAAGGTCATCCTAAACCAGAAGCCGTTAAATATATGTCCATATGAGGCAATCCGAAAACCCGGACGAGCCCCCAAAAATCAGAGTCTTACGGTTTCCCGAAAAACACTGTTAGTGTGAAGCGAGTTATTGTGGAAATGTATAGTCGAGGTTTCATCACTACTCCTCTGATCCTTCTGAACATCGGATTTGAATCATCAGTTAATAACAAAATTAATGACAATTAAAGCATTTTTCTCGAATGACCCCAAAACTATGCTGCTCTTTAGATCTTATTAAGCATCATTTGCATCTTCTATGCAGAACGGGCAAAGATAGTACAGGTTAATTTTGTCCGTTAACTCATAAACCAAAATATGGTTTTATTTATGACTTTAATAATAATAATAATAATAATAAATCATGAAGCTACTATAAAAACTCTATATATTTTAAATATTACTAAAAAAAAAATTATACATAAATGTAATGGAAGCAATTTTTGCACTATGTTTAACCAAGTTTGAAATGCTATGCATTGCTCAGTTAAAATTAAACAAAAAATACATGTTAAAAAAAGAACAAGAAAAAAGTTATGAGGAATTATACATACAATGATTTCAAAAGAAAGTATTTTTACTAATATCTTGAGCACTTGGTGCCACCAGATTTTAAAGAACTGATAACAAATGAGAATCTGTTGCCCGAGTCAATAATCGACATATCTGTAATATTGCATATGCACACATATCTTTAAAAATCCTAGACTGTCTGGAAGAGAGGGCGCCTAAATCACGTTGAAAAAGTAAGGATTGAAATGCTGCTAAGTTAATACTTAAACTAACGATGACTTAACTCCATTATGCATTATAACTGCTCAAATCAGTCACGCCTGCTGAAAGACATCGTCTAATGCCTTTTCAATAACGGAGATCAGTGTTTTGTTTTATCATATTAACAGACATCATGAAGAACGTTACAGCGTTTGAGCGTTCCTATTCCACGTTTTACAACTGGGAAAGAAAAAGCCTCGCGTGGTGTTAACTGTGAACATGGGTTGTTTCCAAATTACGCAGCAAATGCAATAGCTCGTAATGCTTGATGGAGCGATTTGAAAATCATTTTTATCCACCTCAAATCCAACTTACCGGGATGACAGTGTGCCCAGCGGAGCACGAGCGAGGAGAAAAGCAGAGGCGGAATCCACCAGCAGCAGCAGCGCGGTCGCAGTAGCCTCCGCATGTCACACTGTATACATGGAGATCTGGAATAAGGCAACTGTTGACAGAGTTATCCTCCTGGCGAACAAAAAAAACTCCCACAAACAAGCAATGCAAACGCACTGGACGCGTTTTAATGTTTCTCGGCCGCCTCCTTTAAGAAGTCCTTTGGAGAGATTTTTTTTTCTTTTCTTTTCTTTTGAAGTTCGACCGAGCCAAAAGAAACAGTTCGTTTCTTCTTTTCTCTTTCTCTCTCTTTCAGATGGCTGAGCTTGTAGTCCAGAAGAGAAGCATGTCAAGGGGACGGTGGATTAAGAGAGAGATGTTACAGGAGCAGTAGTCCATGCATCAGGCTGAAAACACAGAGACAAGAGTTGGAGCGGCTCTGGAAGCTTTCCATTCCGCCATCCAGGAAGTAGCGCATGAGCTGAAGTCTGGCAGAGACTTTAAAACAGGCTTGGAAGAGAGAGAGAGAAAGAGAGAGAGTGAGTGAGAGAGAGATCCGCTGGATCCTAGCGCCGAGCGCGTACCGGGGCTGCTGCTGCTGTCAGTGCGTGATGGACGCACAAAGGCGCTCTCCTTCTCTCGCTCTCGCCTTGATCTGGGATAAAACCAAACACTTCGGATAACATCAGTAATAAAATCACTGCATGCAAGCTCTGTGTCTGGAATTATCAGCGGGATCTTCTACATGAAGAAGAGTGTTGTGTGATTCAAAATGCCTATGTTTTCACAACTAATGGATAAATATGTCACCTGATCTTTTAGAAATCCTTTAATATGCTGATTGATACTCAAGAAAATGTGTTATTATTATCAATGTTAAAAAGAAGCTGTGCTGTTTCATATGTATTTAGAAAGTAGGTTCCGTTCAGACTAACACAGTCTCACGACCAATTCGTACGAGCTCCCAAATTCCTGCAAATTCGGACTAATTTGTACGATCTCACTTGTACGATTTGTCTATAACCCCGTGACGGGTATGTTTAGGGGCGGGGTTAGGTTTAGGTCATTCGTACAAATTCATACGAATTGGCAACTCGTAAAATAGGTACGAATTGCCGTGAGATCAGGTTGTTCAGACGTCCAAAAAAACATCGCTTTTATTTAGAAATGCATTCTTTTATTATTTCAGCAATGCATTCAGTTTATCAAAAATAACATAAAAAAAACATTAAGTAATTTTTTTACTAATTAGCATATTTTAATGGTTTCTAAAGAATAATGTAACAATCAAGACTGGATTAATGATGTTGAAAACTAATCACTGGAAAAAAACACAATTAAAATTAATAATTAACTAATATAAAAAAATGCTATCACACACATGCATGCACAATGCACACACCTAGACACATTCCTGTACATACACATGTACAGTATACAATATGCATATTTTAAATGAATATAAACATTTTGATATATAAAATGCTATATAATCTAACTACATACATACTAATACACTTTACACCTCGGATATATATTTTAAATTTCACATGCACAGCATTCAGAGCAAACATCGTGACTTGGAGTAAGTGAACGATGAGCACACGTGAGTCCGGTGAGGATGTTAAGATGAGAGAGAGAAGAGAGCATATCACAGGTGGAGGTTTGTGAGGTCTACTCATCCACCTACGGTGTGTTTGGCCTACTCGCACGCGTAGTACGATCTGCACACAGACCTTGGAGAACAATAGCAGCAAGAGCTTACTGTGTAGGGTGAGAGTGGGTTCAGACAGGGTTTTTAGAGGTGAGCATTTCTACACTGCATATTAATACATTATAAGGTTATATCAAATATTAATAAAAATGACTTGTAGTTATTATTTGGAGTCCGTAATGTACGTGGAAACTCTTCCAGTGTTATAAGTTGCCTTTGGCAATGTGAAAAGAAAATAAATTGCATGCTGTTGGCAACATTCAATAGATTATCTAGCTGAAAAGAGTTTCTCTTCTTTTGTGAACAATATAAAAACATACAGTCTATGGATCATTCATGAGCTTAACCCTGTTCTTATTCTCAGTATTGTTTTTTTAATTAGATTTTCTAAACAAAGACATAAAGCAGCTGCTTATAGCATTTATTTCATTAAATACCCCTCATGTGTGTTTATTTTTATTTTGTTTAATGTTTGTCCTTATGCTATTGTGTCCCTGTCCCAACCTATCATTCCTGTCCTACCACATGTTTTTTTTTTTATTGAAAAATGATAAATGAATCAGTAATATGGATACAGGAGGACATGCCATTAATAAGGCTTCTCAAGCTGAAGTGTGCTGTCAGTTAAAGAACAGGAGATTTTTATTGGCTAGGAAAGATCTTCTCTTCTAAGGAACTCGACTTGGCAGCTCTTGACATTGGACAGACGTCATATAAGAACAATAAGAAAGAAGTACTCAGCGCTCCATGACTAATGGACTACTAATATACATATATATATATATACAATTGAATTGACACTTTCTCTTTCATCATTCTCTGTAAGTACACCGGCAAAACACATTGCAATTTTGTTATGTATAAAACTATTATAATCGTAGCAAACAAAGTGAAATAATCATAAACTATAAAACTGTCCCTCACATTATTTCCTCCACAACCAACCTTTGTATGAAATCCTATTTATCAAAATCCTATATTCGGTTACCAAGGAGACTACAGCGTATGCTTAACATGAAATATGATTCGTGTATGTGAGCATAACAAAGAAAAATCAAGGTGAAAATCAAGTGAACCAAATATCTGTGAGTCGTTTCTGGTAATGCTTAACCAATCGAACATGGGCACAATAATAATAATAATAATAATAATAATAATAATAATAATAGTTTCACTAAATAAAATTAATTACAAAATCTGCTTACATAATATTTGTGTTTGTTCTGTAAATTTAAATAATATTTATATTTTAAAAAATTGTATTTACACATTATTATTATTATTATTATACATACATATATTTGATATATACATTTTTTTTTCCTGAAATATATACATGTTTGTGTGTGTATTTTTATATACATAATAAATCTACACAGTACGTACAGTTTATTTTGGATGCGGTTAATCGTGGACAGCACTAATTCAATTCATATAGTAGACTAGTGCAGACTCTACGTGATCCAAAACCAGGAATATGGGTCTTATTTAGTGATGAGGTGTCTTTTGTTAATATTAGGCAATGTATACAAACAATGAACATTTGTTGAATATTTGCTAACTTTAGTTCATAAAAATACAATAATCTTGTGTTCAATCAATCATGTTAGCTCACAGTGTATTTATTAATGCCAAGAAACACAACTCACGCTTTTAATAATGCATTAGTAAATGCTAAAAGTACCATTAACTAAAAATGAATAAATGCTGAAGAAGTATTGTCCATGCTTAACAATTAATGATTATTAATACTGTTAACTATTCAACCTGATTGTAAAGTGTTACCAACTATACCTTTTAACCACAAATGCTTGTCTTGCACTATCTAGACCTTATATTACGTAATCACGCATATGTGACGAATTACTGTACCAACACAGTGTTTACAACAAACAATACTGCGATATTCTCCTTTAATACTGAAAAGAAAGAAAGTCTTGTACGACACAGAGGTGACAGATCTTAGGACAATCGTCACGTGAACTGATCGTCTCTTCCTGAAATAAACATGATTGAACATCAGAAGGTGTTTTGGTTTCAATCACAGAAAGACGTTAATACACACCATTTTTTGAGCTCAAGTCCCTCGATGTTAAACTATTCCTGTCTGGTTTGTTCAACAATAGCAGATTCTGCATTATTACTTGTCAAAACGGCTGTAAATCAAACTCTTGCCGACGGGTCAATTTGTATAATATCAGATTGGAGATCAACAAGACTTACTTGCCTCACTTTTTAAAATGAGTCTTTTGCATCAAATTATGGACTTTTTTTGTTTGTTTTTTTGTCAAACCAGAAAAATAGATCTTAAATAGATTTGTTTCCATATTAAGGAAGAACTGATTCAGCATCTGTTATTATTATATTAGTATTATTATTACTATAGCTACAGCTTCCAGGAATCCACATTAACTCTGACATATATTTGTTGTCGGAGCACTTGAATTAATATATTAATTTTAACAATAGAACGGCGAGCTAATGGCTGCCGGTAGGAGGGGAAATAACAGCTGCCAATGAGAGTGCACTTTTATTATAAGTCATTCTGTCATATCCAGATGTTGCCCCATTTATCCAACATCTGCATGACAGTAAATCAATATCCCACTCGATACTAAGCGAGCAACAGACAAACCCTAAATATGCCATTCATGCCATTTTTCACTGTACTCTGACTCTTAATGTCATATGCGGTATAACAATAACTCTGTCCTTCACTTTACTGAAATTTATCACTCATAGCTATAAAAGGCCTCATAAACTTTGCAGCTGCCAGCACACTATCTTTGACTCTTTTTAGATTAGCACAAAATGTCTTTGGTGGCTACGTTTAACCAAGTGTTTAATTAATAGTCATGTCATTTTCCTTAGGGAGGTTTTCCCCCAGTTTTAAAGCTAAATCAGCTGTCCAGTCTAATTAAGTCAGCTAATCAATTTCTCTACAATAATCAATCAGTTCACTGCATATGGGAAACCTTATGACTCCAGGGATACTAGAAGTAACCTATGGATGTCGACATCCTAAAGGAAGTCAAGACCTCAGTCGGAGTGATGGGTAGTAGTGTTGCTACAAGTAGTGACACTACTAGTTTAACTACATTTCTCAGTAGCGTGTTGGTAGCATCGCTATTTTCACAATCAAAGAGCTTTTCAGTAGCGAAGCTATTTTATTGATCAAGTAGTGCGGTATACTATCCACACAAGCTAACACTACCGTGTTCCTGTGGCCTTACCTCAAGAAGTTTCATGACGCTGACTGAGACAACAGTCTTTTGTTATTTGTTATTATGTTTGTTTCTTTTGCCAAATTGGTTTGGAACAATTGTTAAATAAATAATTGCACAATTAATCATGCCTATTTGTTTGGATGACATTTTTTATCACTAAGGTTGCACTGATTTAAAGTTGGTTCAATAAAAAAAAAATAGCTTAGATGTAGTTAAGCTATCTTTGCCATGTTGCTGTAGCTTAGCTTGCAACATTTCTCAGAGTAGTAGCTTTAAGCTACATTCAATGTAGAGTAACTGATAGCTTAGCTCACTACATTTTCTATTAGCTTGCCTAACACTGCTCAGTTGTAACATTGGTTTAATCAATCAGAAATCACCCTGAGGTAAACAAAAATATTAGAACATAATAACATATCATAAACAAATTTAGGTTAATTACAGCATGTTTTATTGTGAGATATGGTCATGCAACTAATGTTGCTTTTAATGCTTTTAATGTAATATTACATTTAACTTGATTTTAGTCTATTTAATGGAATTTTTTTTTTATTATTATTTTTTTTTTAATGTAATTCATGTAAAACAACGCCACTGAAACTTTATGTAAAGCAAAGGACACGAAGTATATAACTAATGCCATGCAACTGTACATCGAACATCCTGAAAGTGGTTGACAGCAACAACAAAATGATGGGAAATGTAGTTTTGTGGCGCATTGTGTTGCGCTCCCGCGAGAGCTTAAAGAACTACGTTTCCCAGAATGCCCCTCAAAGTCAGCGTGTTCTGCTCGACACGGAAGGTGAGTGCATGTGTTTTGTGTGGACGGTGTGAGATGTCGTTTGGGTGGTGTGATCACGGTCTCTTTAAATTCGTGTTTAATAATACGCATGTGGTGTTTATGTAAATGTATTTAGGTGATGGATGGTTAATGTCACGAATTATGTCAGCGCGTCAGGCGAAAGTAAACATATTACTCTTTATTTTGTGACAGCGTCATGCAAATCAGTCGTTGCATGTGATGTGAAAATATGTCTCGGTCAGGAATATGTGAGGCGGAGTTAAATGAAAATAAAAACATAAATTCAGGCATGCCAAGGCTAAAAAAGAAAACCATGGTTAAATGTGGAAATGTCTGTTAATTATTTTTTATTATTGAAGGTCTTTCTTATGTGTGGAAGCTCTTATCAAACGATTATTCATTGTGTTAAATATTATTTATATTAGAATAGACCTATATAATTACTTTTGAATTATTGCAAGTATTATTACTATAATTAGTGTTGTTTTTCATTCCATAGTATTAATTAAAGGCCCCAGTAACCTTTAAATCACCTATTTTTTTATTTTGTTTGTCTCATTATTAACAGTCACCCCAAAAACATTTAATGCTACCTTTTAAAGACATTTCCATGTGTTAAGACAATAACGAATTAAAGACATGCATTTATATTTTAAACATATAGGTTTATGTCCTTCCTGCATTTTGATTTTTACAATTTTTCATGCTCCTGTTCATTTTTCCATTCAATCAAGGTCCTAAGGTAAAGTTTCCATAAATTTCAGCATATTATAATTTATTTCTTGTTCCAGTGGTAATGATTTTGCCAGGTTTTAAAAACACGAATTTAAGATGTCCTGCTAAACCTCGTCACCCTGGCTCGTGATGTGTATATTTTGATGTGTGCTGTATCACGATGGTACAAAGTCAAAAAAGGCCTTCTTATGAGTGCAGTTTTCTGGTAAACGGGGCCAAAGTTCGAGAGTTTGGGTGTGAGAGTGGGAGCAGAAGGTGGAACCGGGTGTCCAGCTGCATTTTTCATTAGACTAACTTGATTAAATGTCTTTTAATTACCTCTATCTCAGCGGTGCGGTTGAGAGATGTCACATGGCTCCTCCTTTTAATGTCTACCATCTGTCTAGACGCCCTGAGAATATAAAGAGAGAAATGGACCCCAAAATCTCTTCCTCTCACCTCATCTAATACTCTCATGCCCACTTATAGAATCTGAGAATCCAATATTGAGTTTTCTTGCCACAATATGATCCGATCCAGCTGATATCTTCACATCGATGAAAAATGTGGATATTTGCATCCTGTGGTAACTGTGGCCTTCTTATTTAATGGCAGTGCCAAAACCCTTAGAGATCCTTTTCAGCTGGAGATCGGTCTCCAGGTCCAGCTCATGCCAATGCAAATGAGTAGATGAAGTGAATAAAGTGGTGAAATGTGGCCTCGGTGCTCTTTGACTCTCTCTCGGAAGCAGTGCGTGGAGATTTGCAGACAGATATGTATAATGTAGGAGAGCGGCTATCAATTATGCACCTTTCATTCATGCCACAGCAATACCTAATTGATTTGATTCTGTTTGCTCCATGTATAATTGAAAAGGCACAGGTCCTGTGTGTGGCTTTCAGACACTGGATGTTGGTGACGGGGAGGCCGTGTGTTCTGCAGCTTTGAGATTGGACAGATCTTCTGACAGTCAGGATTGCTTTTGGTCCAAGTTGAAAGAACCCAACCTAAGAGTAAATGGCCCACTTTACTTCTGGTGTTAATATGTTTTGTGCATGTGTGCTGTTACGATATGTGGACAGTTTCAAACCATACTGATCAGGTACAACGAGCAATAAAATCATATGTTGTAATTTATATATATATATATATAAACCATTTTTCCAATATTGAGTTTTCTTGCCAATATTAGGTTTAAACTTGTTAGCTCAAGCCCAATCCAGCTGATATCTTGACATTGATGGAAAAAAGGATATTTGCATAAATATATATGTACTGTATACAAACATACATTTATGAATATTTAACATGAGTTTGTTTTCTTTCTTATTTTTCTTTTCTTTTTGTACTCTGACATCAGCAGTGCCTTTAATTCCATTCAATTTAGCGCAGTGTTGCCTCCATAAACAGCTAAAATACAGACCTTGACAAACATAATTATTTTAAAATGTGATTTTAATAATAAGAGGTATTTAATGGAGGATAATGAAATCAAGCAATGTGTGCACTAGAAAGTAATGCTTTGCAATATACTGAGTGAAGATAGTGTGGGAAAGTCAACTTTTTAACAGCTTTATAATATTTTTCTTAAGTGTGGACTCCCATGTAGTGTGGATAGCACAGCATTACCAGTAATGTGAGTAATCTGAATACTTTTATTAAGTATCTAGTAAATCGACGCATTCATTTTCAATTTACAATAGAGTTTTTTTTTCTTCTAATAAGTGACCCAAGTTTCTTTGTTTTCCCATTTATTCACTGACAGCTCTCCTGTATCTGTGTTGAGAAAAATGATGAGTGAGGAGCAGATGCTGAGGCTCTTTCTTGAGCCAGCGGTTTAAGGCCAAAAAAAATAACTTTGAGTTTTGTTATTGAAATGTGGTTGCACTTTATTTTACAATACATGTACTTATAGTGTGCTAATGGTGTACTTACCCAAGAATGTACTAGTCAAATAATGGCGCTTTTCCACTGCATAGTACGGTACGGTTCAGTACAGCTCACTTTTGGGGGGTTTTCCACTGGGAACAG
>JAUCNO010000241.1:1854620-1864886 GCA_032353835.1 Enteromius viviparus | reverse complement strand
TTTGATATTAATATTATTATTTTAACGGGTCACAGGCGCTATCCTTTGAATTCAATTCTCATTTAAAATAATGTTGTAAGTTAACCGGTTAATTATCGGTTAACGTGCGTCGGTTGTCGGTTATGAGAAATAACCGAAATGAGCATCCCTAGTATACATATTAGAATCACATGCTATGGACTGCTAAGTCAGTTTTACAGTGGTGATACGAGCCATGATCCGTCCAAGGTACTACATTATTATTTAAGTTATATACTTTTATTATTTTCTTTTACCGTGCCTTTTGGCAACAAAAGGCTTTTTAACCTCCAGAGCAGTTGGGAAATAAATGTAGGATGGTGTGCAAAGTAAACTAAGAAGCAAACAGCATTTTATAGCAGAGTGCCGTTGAGCCACACAATACAGCAACAGAACAACAACAAAAACTTATCTTTTGGATTATATTCAACCCAGATATTCTGCACCGGCTTTTATTCGTTTATTGCTTTGGAAATTCCACAGACTTCTTAAAATCAACATTCAGATGATCAGGTCGAAGAAGCAATGGTGCTTGTTTTACAAAGTGTGTGTTTTTAAACCGTTCTAACTTTAAATAATTAATAAATATCAAATGGGTGTTGTCTAGACATGCATACATTTTCAAGTGTTTTATAACAAATGTCAAAAAGTTTTACTAATGAAGGGAAAAATAATACTTGATTAAAAGGAACTATTCTTTTTCGTATCCTTTTGCCCTTTGGAGATGTCTGCTGATGAGGTCTACAGCTGCCAGTGGTGTTCTCCGAGGTGCCTGTGTAATAATAAATGACTCATTAGAAGGCACAAAACACGTTTTACAGTTATCTCTCCATTTTCCTTTTCTTTTCTTTTCTTTTTTTCTTCACAAGTACAGCATTTCTCAGGACTGTCATGCTGCATTTGGATGGCTCTCATGTTGCTGAGAGCTAAGAAAACATTAAGGTAGTCAACTCTTAAATATTTGATCTACCCAGCGCGGAAGATGGATTTAATTTTAATTGTTTAAGAAGCAGTGTTCTGCCTACATTCAAAAATTATAACGTTTAAAAATAACCAACGCTAAGGGTCTGGGATGTGTAATTCATGGTAATGCTTGAATGGACAATGGGTGTAATTATTGTGCATGGAAAACAAAACAGCTCTAATTTACCATAATCATCAGACATGCAAAGCTAGAGGAAACTAGCTACTAAGTATAAAAACGAAGTGTGATGTTACTGTTTGTAGTGTAGTTATCTAGGCCTACTGTTTTTCTTCTTCATGCAAAGCCATTTTGAATGAATTTGAGATGTTTTTGCTTGTGCAAAACTCTCCACTATGACGCTATAGATTGCATTTCGGAGAAGTTGTTTTTAGTTAATTTATTCAAACCGCAATTAGCTTACAGGCTAAGTCAAATCAAGTGAATCTGTACTCGTGTCTTTATGATTGTAACATTTCGATTTGTGGTGATCTAAATTTGATCTTCAAGCACCGCACATTAGTTGTGTTTCAGAGGTGAATTCTTCTGTTGGGTGATTTTCATCATTCATTCCATCCCTTAACCATTGAACTATCAAAATGTTTCTTAGTTAGCAGCAGTTAGCATGCAAACGCAGTCAGCATTTTCTAACCTCAAAAAGCCTTCTTTCCAAGGAGTCCTTTGAAGCGGCTAAGTTTTGAGGACTTCGTATGGAACAACCCTTCGATATTTGTGGCCATGCTTCATTTATTCCATGCAGAACACAGCAATAGTTGCTTTTTCAAACTCACTTTTATCCAGAAACCATTTGAACTAAAGCAACTTAACCACACTTCTGAATCTCCCTGCAGTCTCAATTAGCAGCAGCTAATCTGAAACATTACTTCAGGTTCTACTTCAGGTGCCTTAATAATGAACATTGTCCGGGTTTACTAGTAATTACAGTGTTGTTTCATCTCTCTCTCTCTCTCTCTGTTGCAGGCTCTTTTTTCTCATTAATTACAGAGCTGGGCGCTAAGAAAAAGTTCACCAACTGAAGGTAAGTGTATTTATTGCATTGCTTTGACAATGAAATCAGCCAGGTTCATTGATTTTTTTTTTGTGTCTCTCACACTGTTTTTTTATTTGGTGGACTTGTGAGCAAGTAAAACAGATTATAGATAAGTAGGAGAACTGGTGGCCCAATCTAAAAACATTATCCGTTAGAGATGAGGAGCGATAATTGAGCCCAGCAGATGTTTGTGGACGTTGGCAGTGGTTGTAGCACGCTTTGCTCATTTAGACACTAGCCATGCTAACTCTTCAGAGTGACCCTAATCCCAATAGACTCCAGACACATGGTAACATGATAATGGGATGTTGTTCTGTTGTCTTGTGTTTTAGTATAAAAACCCTGGCTGTGTTCCATTTTTTCTGTCCTTGTGTTATGAGTGTGATGGCCACAGTAAAATAAAAGTATGGTCAAAATGTGGCCCTTTTGTTTCTTTTTCCAAAACACTGCAGGTTTACTGCCAGTTCTGCAGTTTCCTCAAACTAACTAAATAAGTGAAACACAGTTTTAAAGAAATTACACGTGTGCTTATGTAAAACTCTTTAGGTTATTGTTCAGGTTTTCAGAGCCAGTCGAACCAGACCGATTCCCAGCTAACAAAATTACATAACTGCAACGTATCTGGTGACCAAAGTTTCCTCGTAGCGATGTATTGTAATTAGTTACGCTGTGGCAACCGGAAAAGTGAAAGGTGCCTAGAAGTCGCCACGTCATGGATCAATAGTCCACGGTTACTTAAATATTACAAAACATGTTACAAAAACATTGTTTTATACATTTGTTCAACCTATTTATTTATTATAAATTCTTAGACTCCACCCATTAAAGCTAATTCTTCTGTCAGACACTTGAACTTGAAGTGATATTGTGTCTCAGTCAAACGCGCTGTCCTCTGCGTCAGATAAGAGGATGTGCCAGCCTGTGACATTATTTTACTTTCATAAATCATTACGAAATACAAGATTCACAACTCAAATATAGAAAAAAAAAATATATATATATATCTTGTCAATATTAATATGTGCGGTTATAAGTTGTGGAGGTGCGCTGTCCTTAATCTGACTGGTGAAAATAAACACATCTTTAAAGAATGTTCAATCGTGTGTTCGAAGTTCACGCATTTGAAATAGTATATCTGGTAATCAGAGAGCACATAAAGAAACGTGTAAATGATGGTAATGAAATTATGTGTTACATTGCCAGCAAGTCACGAAATTACTAATATATTACGCAAAGAGTACGAATCCGGGGCGTTATTGGTTATCTTGTTACGTAACGAGGACTTACTGATGACGTTGTGAATTGGTAATAGGATGGTAATGGAATTACGTGCATATGACGTTGTGGTTACGTTGCCAATTGGTAAGTCATGAAATTACCAATGACCGAATATGTTACATAACTGTTACGTCGTGTGTTAGCTGGGTTAACCCAACATTCACTTATGATTTCTTTATAAATCTCAGGGTATATCAAAGATGTCAGATTTAGAGGACATCGCTCCACTGTTCTGCATGCTTCATTAAGAACTGTAAGAGAGTAACATTAGTGGCATTTTGGTAGCCATGCTGTTGTTGGTGGCTGCTTTTGTCGAGTGAGGTTTGTGCTGTTTTTACTACTCAACAGTTGTGGTTTTAGACTAGTTTTATAGTAAGGAAGGCACCATTTCCAACAACTACATTTTTGGGGGGCTACTCATTTATTTGACAACACATTTTGGGAGCCTGAAAATACAAACATTTAAAAACTGGTTTCACATTGCAATTACTATTTTTTATTTCAATTTTTTTTGGAAACAATACAGTTACAATATAGTTTGACTAATATCTATATGTGTTACATTTATTTATTACGTATTCAGTCTACAGTATAAGTGCTGCGGCGTAGTTAGTTCGTTTATACAATTGTCATCGGTCTTTGAGCCATTTCTGCAGATACATGTGCACTGGGATTGTTTTGATCTTCCAGAAATGTCTTGTGAATGTACCCTATATAAACACAGAATCACAGAGTTTACTCAACTCCATTATCACAGTGTGAACAAATATTTTAAAACCCTGTTCACATCCTTAACCTTATGTGATTACAGTATTAGCAATAGCAACATCACTAATAATATTAATAATACTGTAATTAAACTTTGACATTTTACTTTTTTTTTACTCTGTTTGTCTTTGTGACCTTTTAAGTGAGGTGTTTAGGAGAGCTGTGAATGCATGTCAAAACAAATCTGCAGATAAAAAGCGCCCACTGATGTAGTGCTGCCCCGGTCTGACCACCCCACTGATGCTTTTCTTAGTTATGGCATGTTAATTTTCTCCCAGTGGGAATACATGTCCTAGGCAACGAGTAATACCTCTGTACTTTTCAGTTTGTATGAATTACGTTAATTTGCTGCTTTTCACAGTGACTGTGAGGCCTTGGTAACTAGACTGCAGAATTGGAGCTAAAAAGAAACCCTTTCACCAAAAGGGAGACTATGCATGAGATTGAAAAATGTGTGGACTAATTTGAATGACTGAAATGCGTGCACCCTTGAAATTAATAACAACAAAATGGCATGTTCAGACAAGCCAGCGCTGTTAGCTTCAAGATCTGATGTTATACTGTTTATTAATAGCCTGCTGACTCTGGAGGTCCAGTGAATGGATGGCGTGCAGATGATCAAATTTCACCTGTAAGACAATACATGTGTGCAAAAAATTTTTAACAAAAAGTTTTACAATCATTTATACATATAAATTCACTGAAGGACTTGTTTTTGATGATAACTGAGTTGGACTATTTCAAACTTTCTGAGCCGTGTCTATGACATATGTATGCTTTTTGTTTTGCATTCAACTAGCGAGGACAGGATAACTCCATTCAAAGATGTCCTTTTATCTAATCACATTTTATTCAGACTGTAAACTCACATTCACACATTTCCATTGTGCTGGAGATTCAATGCCACAGGCAACTCTGACATGGCTGTGATTAAAACAGTAGTCCGGTATGTTTCTGCTGGTTTATCACCCACCCGTGTGCCTGTGCATGACACTTACTGTACATTCAACCTATAAAAGATTGCTTGATGCAAGACATAGCTAATAAAAAGAAAACTATGTCATGACATTTTAATCATTCTTTGAGTCTAATTTAGCATGTACTGATAATTAAAAAAGGTGCAGAATTTAATTTTGAGATCATAAACCATGCTTATGAGGTTCCTTTAGCTCAAATAGTAGAACTGGTAAGTTTCTGGGTTTACTTAATTAATACTGTTAAAATAATATAGTTTGAAAAAGCAGTAAGCCAATCCAGCAGCATAAAATCTACACAATCTACTATAGACGTGAATAGGCTTCATGAATCTGAATTTGAAAAGAAGAAAAAGCAAGCCAGATAAACAAATGCTCAGTATAAATGTCACTGTGTGGTTACAGATATCCTGAGGCGGCAGGAAGCAGTGAGGTTTGTCTGACCTGAATTGACCGCAGAGTGGGGTTAAACTCTGTATAATGACTCGGCAGAGAGTCATGAGTGATGCGATATGTGATACAATGATGTCAGATGATGATGCGTTTGTCACCAGGCTATTGCAAGCCGAACATGTGGACAAAATAATAAAGTACGGACCAAAAGCTACCATTTCATTCTAGGACAACATTTAGGGCCTTGTTTCAATGATCTAATTGTACTTAGGGCCTGCCCTTGAGACCCTGTGACGAAGGGTGTCAAACAAGCAATCACGTTTTTTTTATTCGGTGTCATATTTTGGGGTGTGGAAACGATACCTCTTTCTTCTCTCAGGAGGTTTGGCGTCACTGCATCCTTGTTTCCAGGAGGAACGTTAACAAAGCGTCATGCACGTCTTCTGTATAATTCAGCCAATCCTATGATGACTTCAAAACTCCTGAAATGCACAGTTTTGTGTCCAACGGTCCATGGGCTAGCGGCTGAGGCTGAGATTACGGTTCTGTTGTTTTAGGCGTGACGTGCAATAAGCCAATCAGAGTCTCATCTCTCATTCCCTTTAAAAACCATTTGTGCTTGCACTATGGCTGATTCACTGTTTACATGGCAAGACTGAACGCTTCTCCAGAGAGGAAACAGATCAGTTCATGCATAAGGTTAAAGCGGCCGCAAAAAAATTCTTTTGCATTGTAATACTTTCATTTTTAATGTTTGTGTGCTGCTGCGTAATATGCAGAGTGTGTCTGCATTATCCAACTGCCTATACTGTCTGTGCACATTACAAATGTGCCCTTTAAATTAATAATAATATAAAAAAATACTGCACCATTGACCAGGTTTTAATCAATAGTGCAATGGTTTCATTAATAATTTTATCCATTCATCCAATAAAACCTACACAGTCCACTATAGAAATAAAGTAGTTAGTAGCTGGGTTACAGCTTTTATTTTTTAGCAACTAACATGTTAAGAAGGCATGAAAGTACTCTTGACACATTCTTAGTGAGATTCACCCAAACACCAGGTGTAAATGGTGATGTGTCTCAGTTGACCATGTGATCATATCCCTTGAGATGGATGTTAATACTAGGTGTAAATAGGGCTTTGGATTCTCCCGCAGTTCATCATTTAAATGTGCCGAAACCTCAAACAGGTCAATTCACAAACACAAGAGAAGCCCCTGCTACACCATATCGACTGCTCTTCAGCTTCATGAAGCGAAAAAGCTTCTCGCACAAAAAAAGGATTAAAACAGCCCAGGGCTATTTAGCGGCCAATTTTACATAATGCCACACTCTTTTCCTTTTATTGTTCTCTTTTTGTTGCCCGATTTCTTTTTCCTTCTTTAATTTCCCACCTAATGGGAAAGTTCTGGTGGCTGTTAAAGACATTTTTCTCTTTTTATGGACCAGGCTTTGAGTTTTAAAACCTTGACACTTTTATGGAAAGTAATTTAACTCCCACTTGTGATTATTTAAGAAAATCAAAAGATCTTGACTTCTTTTATCGCTCATTATTCATCCCTGATTTTTAAAAACTTTTAGCCTGCTTCATAGAAAGAAGAGTCATTATGTTAAACTGGTGGATAGCGCTAGATGGGATATTAAAATTTCACTCTTTCATGAAAGGAGATTATTTTCCGTTTCCTTGCTTCATTTTTAACAATAACGTTAAACTGTGGATTATGTCTTTACCTACAGTTGCAGACGTAGTCGATAGCGCACCTTAATTCCACCCAGAAAAAAAAAAAAAAACCTTCTTCAGACTTCTATAAATGACTTTATGCCCCTTGGAATAATTTAGCAGCTCGACAGCAGGTTAAACGAGGTCAATACTAGACTTAAACCCATTTGGTGTATCTGTCAGGAACACATGCTTGGAATAAACATCACTAATGGGCGAGAAGTAACTGCCCTCCGACCCGTCTGAAGATAACAGGCCGACTGTCAGCCAATATAGTTCCCACAATTATCAAGTCAAGTTGAAGTGTGTCTTTTTAATTACTCTAGGGTAGATGGCCTTCTTGATCTGTGAGTCTGCTGTCAACACGTGAAGAAGCTTGATCTATGACGGCCATGCAATTGAAACTATGTCGTTTGGCTGTTTTCACCTGAAAAGACCTAACTGCAATGAGAATAGGAGTATTGTGTGTCTGTAGTCCGTGTAGAAATTTTTATGCAAGCTACAAGTATTTCCTGTAAATAGAAGATCAATATGTGTTTTGGGATGGAGGGGGTTATCTCAGGGCAGAAACATACTAGATATAAGTATGCGAACCCAGGTATCTATGTTTCTTGTGGTATCTTGGTGTTGTTTTGCGCTGCTATGTAACATATTTGCCTTTAAAGAGGTAGTTTACCCACAAATGAACGGTCATCATTTACTTGTGTTCCACAGAAGTCATGTAGAGAGTAAATAAAAACTATTTTAAATTTTGGGGTAAACTATCTATTTAAAATATGTGTTATTATTTAAGTAGATGCAAATGGCATGATGCTTATTACTTGAAAAGGTTTATCTAATTACTAATACTGCTACAATGCTTTGTGAATACTTTTTTTTCCAGTAAAGATCATTAAAAGAACTTGCTCACCAATGGATGCTCTGCAGTGAATGGGTGCCATCAGAACACAAGTCCAAACAGCTGATAAAAACAGCGTAATAGCCCACATGTAATCCACACAACTGTGTGCTGTGTGTTTTCTTTCTGTACAAAACGGATCCTCGTTGCTTCATAAACTACAGATTGAAGCACTGATGGGCTATTTTGATGATGCAATTTTTTCTGGATCTACTTAGCAGTCAATAGGACAGTCACAAGCCTCCTGGTTTTCATCCAAATGATCTTTCTGTGTTTGTAACACATTTTCATTTTGGGGTGGAGTAAACCTTTTAAAATGCTTTAAGGGTGGATTTTTTTTTTTTACAAACACGCAACTTCCCATATCACAAGATGTTGCTTCTGTTCTCTGCATTGCTGTAATGGTTTTTATCTGCAGTTTGGACTCTCATTCGCCAGCAAGTGATGCTCCATAATTTTTTTCCAAATCTGTTCCCATGAAGAAACCAACCGAACACAGCATGAATGTACCATCACACACGAGCACAGCAATGTGTTAATCAAGACAGAGCCTGAAAGACAACGCTGATCTTGTAGTCAGTTCACACTAATATTCGCATCTTATAGCAGTTACGAGAACGCAACATGTACTTGAATTGTGCTCTATGAACAGCTTGCAAACACATTTTCAAACTCAACGACTCGTGAAATCGAGCTTGTGTTGCTCGTTAGTTAGGGAGGGGCTAAAGACAGCTTATTGTCCTTGCATTTGCATACCACATGTAAAATAATTCAGTACTAGAGCCATTAATGCTATACGACGCTAGCATTGGGAGAGAGTTGGGAATTTCTGCCCACATACTCATCAAATGCAGCCCTGCTGCTAAAAATAGTCAAGAACCTCTGGAGCTTCTCAAGACATGTTGGGTAAATCTCCCTGGAAGAAAGAGAAAATAATAAAATAATTGTTCCAACAGGACAAAAGTTGGGAAAACAGTCAAGGTGCCCCCGCGCTACGCCTAAACGCCTTTGTATGTTGACACATTTTCTACAGCTGTCCGATACTCGTAGTCGTGGAGCTAAAAGACTTCACTTGTTCTCCAGGTTTGAGATTGCCGCCATCAGTTAAGCAGACCCCTTCTGCTTAGATCATTATCACTGGGGCGAGGGATGGCAAAGCACACTGTTACAGTGATCACGGCGCTTAATGGCCTTGTGGTTGTGTTGAAGACACAGTTCAGTCTGAAAGAAGTCCTCCTGAGTGCAGTGCCTCGAAGAGGAAAAGATACAGACACCTAGACATCTAAAAGTGTCTTACGTTAAGTACTTTTTCTTGTAGACATCGCAGAGAGCAAGGGAGCGCGCCGCTGAAAACACACACGCTCAAAAATACATTTGTATTTTTTCAACTTCACTCACTTCAGAAAAGAAACAAAAAACCACTATTCGTATTCCTTACGTGGCGCATGTATTTTTGATGCTCGCTGGTGTCACGTTAAAATCCTCCCTCGTTACTTATAATCCATAATTGAACACGTACCTGTAAAATTCCCTGTGATCTCAGCTTTTGAACCTTTTAATGATGGTTGCGCGTCTTGATGATTGAATCTTTTGCCTTTGAAAAGAAAGGAAGGTGGATGGTTTTTCTGTGATGTTTTTTCTAACGATATTGGACATTGAGCAGCGAAGCCCCCCCGTGGCATTGGAGTGGTGGTAGCACGTCAGGGAGGAAATCTCAGCTGGTGAGACAAAGGTTGCAGCTTTGATCTCAAAAGTGTGTAAAAGAGAAAAGGACTTATTTCCTATACTAATAGTGACTAGGCCTATATCACAACTGCATATATTTAAGCGTGACACTTAAAGATGTTAACGCTGTCATGTAGAACACTGCCTACACTCTCATTTAGTATGTATAGTTAGATATTTTCTGATTGCGTAATATACTGTACGTTTCAACCGTTTGAAAATCATAAAGAATATCTTCAAAACAAAGCATGTTGAATTGCGCTAACTGAAAAAGAAAATAGCGTTAACATTAAAGGAACACTCCACTTTTTTTGAACATTTTCCAGCATCCCTAGAGTAATACAGATGTGTTTTACCGTTTTCGAATCCATTCAGTCAATCGCCGGGTCTGGTGGTCCCAAAATTAACATATCTTAGCATAAATCATTGAATCTGATGAGACCAGCTAGCGTCGCGCTATAAAATGACTAAAGT
>JAUCNO010000241.1:1814193-1825803 GCA_032353835.1 Enteromius viviparus | reverse complement strand
GCTGCCGGATAGAAATGCTGGAACGGAATTCAGAGCGGACCTTTATATCGGAGATTTTAGATGCAGTCCGATAAAATACGATACTGTTTTTTTTGGTCAATATCGGACCTATTTCCGATATCAATATCGGATCGGGACACCCCTACTCAATTATTGTGTTGCATTAAATGGTCACTCTGTCGAATTGTTACTCTAGGTGGGCTGTTGGTGCTCTTCCCATTGTTATCCATGGCTGCAGAGATGGGCTTGGAGTTTTTTTTTTTTCTTCTTTTCTTTCAAAATAGAACCATACTGCTAAACCTAAGTTTATGCTATTGTCTGTCTCCTTTGTCCATAGTGGTCTTTGCAGACACCAAATGTAACGATTGGGCTTTTGGAAACTAGCCAAATAATAATACATTTAAAAAAAAAAGTTTGATTTGATTGATTTTTATTTAGTTAATATTTATTTGATTTATTTTTATTTATTTAGTTTAACTATTATTATGAAATATTACCTTGGAAAGATTTTAGTTAACAAACTGCAAATTCAAAGCCTTGAATTTTAAATGAAAGGATTTTGTATCTAGCAATACATTTTCTTGAGTAGCAAAGCAGCATATAAGAATGATTTCCGAAGGATCATGTGACACCGAAAACTGGATTAATGGTTCTGAACATTCAGTTGTAAATGTGGTTTTATATAATGCATATTTTTTTCTCTCTCCATTTTTATTATATTTATTATATTGCAAATACTGTACTTTTTATATACATGCTAACATTGCTATTTAGTACAGTTACACTACAAACAGCTATTTGTAATTGTATAAATATGTAAATATGTATAAGTACTTTTAACTACACAGATGTAGTCTTGGTGAGCATAAAAAAATAATTATCAATGGGAATTATAATGACTCCAAACGTCTGAATGGCAATATATGTATTAGTTATATTTTATTAAACATGTTTAATTTAACCAGATTAAACTATTCCTGGTAACACTTTATTTTTCAGTCTGCTTGTTACATGTTACATGTACTTACTATTCCTAACCCTAACCTAACCCTAACCCTAACCCTAACCATATAAAGTAGTAAGTACATGTAGTTAGCTAATATTACCACAACACTGTAACAAGACACCAAGGATATCACCATTTTTTACAAATTAAGTTCCAGAAATCTTGAAGCTTTCAAAGTAAGGGGTAAATGAACTGTGAGATTAACATCTATTCTGTTTCTGGCTATTTAATTTCTGCTTTCATTTGCAAGTCCACATATTACAAGATAACATATTATTTACCAATTAAAAAGGCAGTTTCAGTGTTAAGTGTCTTGGTTAATACCTTAAATGTGTCTTTTTGTGGGTTGACTTAACAAATATTCCGATTTATCAAGGTTGTGTTTGTCACGATGGGAAAGCAGCTTCCTCTGTGTCCCTGAGATTAGCCACGTGTTCGGCCGTATTGTGGAGATGTGCCCTGCGCCCGTTAATTGCCTAAGAGACGCCCAGTCACACACGCTTTGTGCATGAAAACACCTGTCACCGTCATTGTCTCTGATCCCTAAACCTGTTCCAGGCTGCTGGGGAGGGGTGTGTGTGTGTGTGTGAAGGCTGGAGGCATAGCAGGATACGGAAATGCGGTTTGCCAACAGACAATTACGGAGGAAAGAGAGTGTAGTTGAGAGTTGTAACTACTCTCACACTGGGAAAATATGACTCTGAGCCAAAAAGCCAGCCCGGCCTCCCAGCAGCCCCTATTCCACTCACTCATGGTAATGCCCAATCAAACGCTGTGAAAATTTACAACAACACTTTAATTATTGATGCTTGTTCTCCTGCAGTAGACGCTTTGTGGTGTTTACACGATTTGGATCCGCAGTTGGCCGCTCAATATTTCTACAGTCAATAAACAAACACGAATATTTTTTTTCTCTCCTTTGAATTGGATAAATTAGCTTTATTATTGTCCTGCGGTGGGGGGGCAGGGTTTCATTTATAATGCGGTAAAATCTATGAAGTGTGAGATATTTCAATTTAGATCACAATTGGAGAGATTGAGCTATATTAAACTGCCATGAATATCATTTTATGGATATTATTTTGTGTGTGTGTGTCTTTTCAAGATGTTCGATATCTTTCTTTGCCGCTTCTCTTTCATCATCACATCGCTGTATGTAATGGATCTAATTTGATATAGTCAAGGTTGTTTGCCGCCTCGGTTTACAACGGTTTAATTAAACGGTAAAAGAAAGTTGGAATGCGTGTGTAATTGAAAGCTAAATTAAATTATTGTATTTACTCAGTCGAGATGCCTTGTGGGTATGCGGCAGCTTTCATTTTGCACGAGAGACGGATGCTCTGCGTGATGACAACCTGCTGGTGCCCAACGTACAGACGCACGCACACAAACAATATTAAAAACATTATTAATTTCATCAGCTATAACGCAATATGAAGATCCTCCAGGCGGAGAGGCGCAACATTTTCAGTTATTAATTTGAGAGATTGTAATAACTCGACATGCTGTCTTCACCTGCAAATACATTATTCAAAATTAAATGATTAAAAATGGAGTTCAGCGCTCCCTGGGATGCCTTAAACAGTGTTGTTTCAAACTGGGTCCCATGGCCTTTTTGCAGCAGTTTTTACCCTGTAGGAAGAACTTTGATGACAACCTTGCCTTCTGATGAAGACGGTATGTGAACGAGACCATCTTCTACACTTGCAGCAGAAGCTTGATTTCATGTGAAAAAAAACATGTTACAATGCTGCATGTCTTTTTACCTCATAAGAGGAGCGATCATTCGTTAGTAAACTTCTCTCTGAATGTTAATTACTTTAATAAACTTCTTATGTTATGAAATTTGTGTGTTTTAATTGAAATTATTTAAAGTCAGCTTAATGCAAGTGCTGGGATATAAAAAAAACATTAAACAGGTAAAATTATTGTCAAAAAGCTTGTTATACAGTAAATATTTCCAATATTTAATGAATGTTATTAATTTAATTAGTAATCATTGATGTATGTCAAAAATATTTAATCTGTTAAAATATGTTTTAAAATAAAAAGTATTTAGTATGATATATAAGTATAAGTTATGTAAGAGATATAAGTTATGTATACAAATTCACTATTATGTTCTATAAAAATATTTGAACAAAACTGTGTAATAGCTAGTGAATAAAATAAATCAAACATGAAAACCGTGCCCTTCCAAACATAGACATGCTTGGTAATTATTATTTGATGTCACAGTATTTATTCATGAAAATATTTACCATATATGCACAGGTATATGGTCCCCGTAAGATAGCAGCTTCTGACGTGCTCGAGGCGATTGTTGTGATGTTCACTAAAGCATTTCTGTCATCATTTACTCACCTTCATGCCATTCCAAACCTTGCAAGCTTTTCTTTCAGAAAAGAAGATCACACACACAGCGCCTTTATAAAATATAAAGGCTAGTTTCCCCGTATTTCCCTGACCTCTTCACCTTGTTTCTAGCCTCAAGCATTGGTTGATTTTAGCCGCTGCATGAATTCCCTCAGCTCTCTTCCAGTGGCTGTAGTCATTATTGTGTTCTCCATTTAAGCCTCCTCAAATCCCCTTACAGTCTGAAGATAGATTCCTTTTTCTTTACAATGACAGCTTTCTGAAACAAGTGCAAAAGTTATCACCAGACCTTCTGTGGCCCCCAGGGGCCTTCACCTGTAAGCACCGAAGCCACGTTTTGTCCCCAGGTCTTGAAGCAGACAATTAGTACGCCTCGTTCTGCAGTGAATTACAGCTTTAAAGCACCTGAGACTGCACTCTATTTAAGAGTCCTTTTCCAGGCTGTGCTGTTCTGGACTGAAGCTTTGAGTTTGAGAGTTATGGGATAATGGGCGGCGCTGAAAGAGTGCAACATGAACTAAAGCACATTTCTTCTTCTACTTTCGTTTTTTTTAAATGAAGTGATACGGAGTTTGCAAAGAGAGGGGCAACTTACTAAAGCACCAAGGTCACTTAGTTTCCAACCTAAATGACTTTTTAACAGAGACGGATTTGTATGGAAGCCCGTTTCCACCACACGTTTTTTTTCTCGCAATTGCAGGTTTACATCTTTTTAAATAGTGAGTTATAAAGTCAAAATTGTGTGAAATAAGCTTGCAAGTCTGACTTTATAACTCACCGTTGTGAGATGTACAGTAAACCTGCAATTGCAAGAAAAAAAATGTGCAGAAAAGTTGTGGTGGAAACGGGACAATTGCGAGATATTACATCAGAATTGCGTAATATAAACGTGCAATACAGAGAAATGATCTCACATTTGAGTTATGAAGTCAAAATTGTGTTATATAAACTCAAAATTGCAAGTTTTAATTACAAGCCAATCTTTCTTTTTCCTCAAAATCGGCCTTGATTGCTCTCAGCTGTCTCACAAAGAATAGCGAGTTTATATCACGCAGTTCTGACTTTATAACTCATAATTGTGACTTTGTGTCTGGTATTTCTAAATTTATAGCAAACTTTATAAAAGTGTATGATGCAATTCTGAGAGAAAAAGGCAGTTCACAATTGCAAATCTGCATCACACAATTTATTTGTAACAATTGCACATTTATATTTTGCAATTCTGACTCACAACTGAGTTGTGACTTTGTATCTCGCATTTCAACTTTATAAATATCTGTCATGCAATTCTGAGAGAAAGTCCAAATTGTGAGAAGTCGCAATAACCTTTTTATTTTTTTCTTGATTATTTATTCAGTGGCTGAAACCGCTTCTATAGTTTTGCTCTTAATAGTGTTATGATCTCTTTTGACTGCATTTTCTCATAACCCCTGCATTTTTTTCTCTTTGTTTATTCTGTCGATTAGGGTAATTGCTGCTGAAAAAACAGACACAAAACAAGTTGTGCTTGTGAAGTAGCTCAAGGGCAGCGTTGAGCCCAACACAAAGTGCGTTACAAAAGGTCTGCTGTGTCTGCAGATACACGGATCATGAGCCTTGGAAGGTCGAGGAAAGGTCGCTTTTACCTTTGAGCGCTTTGCTTGCTTTGAGGTTGCCTTTTCGTCCACATGCTCATCGAACATCACCTACGCAAGTCACGGCACAACAGAGAATAGTGATACTGGGAAAAAAAGAACAGTTTAAGATTAACAACACTTGCCCACTCTAATTGAAACCGGCTAACACTTCAGAATTGTTATGTAGACGTATAAATTAGCACAGTCACACAGTCTAGCACAGATTTCCAGCACACTCTTCACATACACTTCAGAGACAATATTATAAAAAGAATTGTTTAATCGTCTATTGATATTATTTCTATTTTTTATGTATTTTTCATTTTTTAGTTCTCATGAATTAAATTGACAAAAGTGACAGTAAAACATTGCAAAACATTCCTGTTTAAAATAAATGCTGATTTTTAGAACTTTCTAGTCATAAAATTCTGGAATGAATGAATAAATAATAATAATAAAAAAAACTTTGATAATTGGGAATGTTTCTTGAGCAGCATATTGAAAGGATTTCAGATCATGTGACACTGAAGACTGAAGGAATGATGCTGGAAAATCAGCTGTGCATCACATTTATTGTGTTTATTGTATGTCTTTGTAAGCATAAATATCTAAACAATTGTGCAAACTTGCACATTTTGAGCACTAGTGTGCATCCATTTTTTTGAAAACAAAACAAAAATAAACCAATAAATAAAATAGAAAATTTCATGAAATAATTTGTGAACCATAACGCGCACTCTTGTAGCCATGATTTTTGCCACTTTTTCGTCTGGTGCAGTAGCTTCAGTAGCTGTTGTTCAAATGATTCATTTCAATGCCACTTGATTATTTGTCTCCTTTTTTGCACCTTTACACACTTTTTCCATCTTCTCAAAGCAAGACTGATTAAAAAAGATCATCCACAAGGACACAGTGTGGTTAAAGCAGGCGTTTGGCCTTGATCTCTATCAGTGTCACAGACATCATGGGAAAGAGCTCTAATGATGATAGACCTGCTCATTTGAAGGCAGTTATTGCTGACACAAACAGTGCTTACACTGATTAGAGATGCAATTTAGAAAGTTCCACCTTCAAGGCAGGATCACGAAAATCATTAATTACTCTCCGAGGAGTTTTCTCTTCCTTCCGAACCAATTTTCACATTTTCTGCGAGTTGCAATCATCCTTGTAGAACAAGAAAGGTTGGTTTGACCTCACATCGGATGGTTAATTAGTACTAAACCCTTTTTTTTCCATCTCTGTGCTTTGTTTAAATTGTTTATTAATTCATTCATTATTATTTTTTTCCCCTTTAATATCAGAATTTGCAGAAGCATGTTCCTTTTCCACTTCGCAAATCATTTAGCTAAATTGTTTGATAGGCAATAATTGCACACGGCTAATCTGATTAAATCAGAAGAGAATGGTTTTCTGGTAAATGCGGTTCTCCATCTGCTAAGACAAGCCCTTCAATCTCCGTAGCCGTTCTCATTTAAGTATGAAAATTAACATTCCGGGTCTGAACAGCATTAATCCAGGTGTGAGTCTCCTTAGCGCGGAGAGGATTGAGAGCGGTGGGTCAGGCGCTCGGCCCGTGTGAAAATCGACTTGATGGGAAAGTGTGGACTCGCGTGTTCTCATTTCTTCACATGCCTTGATGTAAGTTGATGAGACGAAGACCTGCATGTTGATGAAGTGGTGGGCTGTGTTTGGTGTAGGAAGGAAGAACATGTGCACTCGAGTCTCCAGCACAATGTTTCTTCTGTCCTTTGAGAGCTTCAAGCACTGTAAGATACACGACATCAGTGTGGAGGAGGATACAGCTCTCTAATTAGACAAGACCGTTCTGTTCTTCTTTTATTCTTTGCACATTTGTTTGCTCTGTATATTTTGTTAGATGGAATTGGATTTGAACTTTTGGTGAAGTGTATGAAAGCGTGTCCATCATGCTCTCCTACGTTGTGTATTTGTCAAGACCTTTCTTGTTAGTAATTGCGCTTGTATGAGCTTTTTTACATATTGCTATAAATTTTAATAGATATGTAAATGTTTGGTTTTATTGTTTAATTATTTTTCGTTTAATATCCCCACTAAGTAAATGTTCTAATTAAAAATAATTGGGTAATTAAACAATACAATCAATCTATATATACATGCGTATTCTATTTATTTAATCATTTTATTGAATTATTTATTTTGCATTTAATCAAATCTGAACTGTGATTGCCTACTTTTTAATATCAGGTAAAGAACATCATTAAAGATAAAGATAAAGATCATCAACACTCTCCTAACCAACAGCAATAATTAAAAACTATATGAAGCACCACCTACATGTAATCTTGTAATAAATGACATGTTTACCTCTGACTGTCTGCTTGCGTTCAAAAATCAAATAAATGAGCTTTTGCACGTGATGCGCATTCATTTTCATGCTAAAATATTCCAAAATAATGTTTGAGAACATTTTGGTCTTTTTGATGGGACTTCCTGTTTTTCTATTCAGGAAAAAGTGTTTGTTGGTTTTGTACACACTGACTTTTATAACTTGCAAATAAAGCTTTGGGATTACTGTGATGTATTCTACATTTAAATTTCAAATTTTGTTGTCACCTACAATATCTTGAAGAAAACAATGTTAATGTTAATAAATAAAACACTTTTTTTGTGTCGGTTTGTGAACATGGTACGTTTATTCTGTGATGCCATTTTACATAAAGCTCCACCATCCAAAGCCATCCAGTTGAGGTCAAAGGACAGCCTGACATGAAAATGGCCTCTATTTCCATGTTTTCCTGCGGCTACAATCTCAGATCATCGATAAATATTCTGTTTACATGTGTCATCAGAAAGAGCTCACGGCAGTCTCCTGCAGGGCTCGCGCTTGTTTACTTCACTTCATATAAAAGCCATCATCGCTGTCTGCTGTATTTGTCAGATGACTTCCCTCCGGTCCAGAATGTTCTGCTATCACCGCGAGGAGATTATGTGTCCTGCTTCGGATGCGTGGTGGCGTCTATCCAGCGCGCTGCTGCGAGGCTATTGTTTAGAGGCCTCTGGAAACGACCGTACTGAAATGTAGTCGTTTTTCATAAGATGCATCAGAAGAAGAGGACGGGGGGGGGACATTCAAATTGGTTGCAGAAAGCCGGGGGAATTGAATCTTTTAATGCCGTGTTACGTTTTGTGTCCTACTGTACATTGAATAGACGTGTGTTATCCTTTGTATTGGAACGGGGGTAATTCTATGCAGAGCAGCGTGTTGCTCGGGCCTCGGGTGAAGAGGGGAAGGCAGATTTTAGGGCAGAGATGGGCGTTCACCCTCTGGGTGCTTCGGGCTTTGCTTTTGTTCAAATGCAATCAGATAAACATCTCGCTTATGGACCGAAACCTGCTAGGTGTACTTTTTTTTTTTCAGGCTTTAAGCTTAAGCTATAGTTTTCATTCATATTAAAAGCTTACAGCTGTACAGTAGCCCAGCTGTAGACTGTCCTGGGATCTTAGTCTGTCCCTGAAAGCTTTCAAATCACAGATAATCGTTGATCCTGCTGTTTTCAAAGTGTTTGATTGAGATTTAAATCTGAACAGATCTCTGGACCAGTCTTCGGTCTTGAGTTTATAGTTTGGAATGATTGACCTGATGTCCAGAAATCAACAAGCATAAGGCCAGCTTTACTACTGTTTTTTTTTAACAATGCGCAGAACACAGACGTAGCATCTTATTTACATTTTAAAAAACCTTTCGCAGTACTCCCATCAAATATGATATTCTCCTCAAAGAAATAGTGCTTTATTATCAATGCCCTAGAAGGTTTGTTGTGGTATGACGCACTTAAAAATCATGTTAGAAACGTAGAAAGGTTGTTAGAAAGGTTTTTATAGCAGTAGCTCTCTATAGCTTTTGACTCGTTATAAAGTTTCCAAAGGCTTTGGTGTTTAGCTTCGCCATAGAGATGGCTTATAAAAAGAAGAGCTGCAAATAAACACACAAAATGGACCAAGGTCAAAACAAATATCTGTAAGCACATCGTACGGGATGGTGTATATTTTAAACAGTTAAGTTTTGCTGATAAACAGGTTGGACAGGATAGCACATCACTATTAAATAAAAGAAAACACAGCTCACCTCGTGACCTGGTATATTTCCTAAAAAGTCAGCCATTTCCGGTGTCAGATGTCCATTATACAAAAAGCGGACATGCATGGCTTCAAATGCGCATCTGTTGTTAGCTTCTCACCTTCGTCTGCATAATCAGAGGCCGAAGGTCAATGGAGATTGTCTTTGTGTAGGCTGCCCTTGAGGACTCGCTCCCATGTTTACACCAGGATGAATCAGGGCACGCCTGAGGCATGTGCAGAACATTTACAAAAAACCCTTGTCCGCTCTTGTCTAAAATCATTTAGGCTTTTTAATTTCACCATAAATCTAACATTCAACTTTGCAGAGGTTTTAAAAGGCCCCATAATTCACAAATCTTAAAGCTGCGCTGGCAAATATCACCTTCAAAGCGACGAGCACGGTAATAACAAGGGTAATTTGCGGCAATGTTGTGCTGTAAACTGTTTACTGAGGCTGCAAGCAACGACTGGCATTATGTTGACATCCACGAGGCAGTAAACAATCTAAGAACAGTTAAGGTTAACACAGAGAAAAGAAGATGGGGCACAAGCTACAGTTGGCTGGGGTTTTTGTGAAACCTGTTTGACCGGCGTTCTTAAAATTGTCGAAGCTCAATCCTTAACAACGGAGCCCACGAGTCTCTCTTTGCTTAACCTGCATGAAACTTCTTTTTCACAGTCCTGCTTTCTTTCACTTTTTCAAAATGTCCCACAGACTTCGGCAATGACCTTTTGAAAATAGCTTCATTCATCAGAAAAGTGGACAAAATACAGACAAAACCAAGCGCCCTTGACATGAAGGATAATCAAAATTTGAAGCCAGATTGCTTTGCACTTTAATTCCTGTACTTCCAAAGAAAGACAGACTGGACAAATGGGAACGGATTTCAAAGTAAGTTTCAGCTGAAACGGTACACTGGATCTATACTCATCCCACGTCTCCAAACACACCTCCATCACCTTTTGCCACCAACTGTCTCATTAGGGACCGAAGAACCTTTGGAGGAGAAGCTGTTGACAAGTGCTTGACAAATTCCTTTCACTTTTTCTCAGATAATAGTTGATGCCTCCGTAGTCTTCCTCACTGCAAGTTTGTTCAAAACTAGCACTGAAACGTACCATCTGTTCACCGTAGCGTGACGCACTGACAACCTCTCGCCCATCACTCAAAATAACCTGTCATGCTTGAAGATTCCTTACTGTGTTTTGTTACCTTTACCGGTTTTGAAGTCGACTGTTATGGAAATCTGAGCATCTGTGTTTGAGAACCCAGCTATCATTTACTTTGATTCGATAAACTCCCACGGCTTGCATTTACATGAGCGATTGCTTGACTTCTCGTCGGCTTCTTCATCGCATATTGGCACATTTGCATATGATTGTTATTTTTGCACGGTACGCCGGCCTTTCCTTATCTTTGACTTCCCTTGTGGAAACATTGTTTGAATCCCGTAAGACCCATTCTTAAAGGATTAGTTCACCCAAAAATGACAATTCTGTCATCATTTACTTGGCCTCAATTTGTTCCTTCCTTTCTTCCATGGATACGTTTTGCCGGAAGGTCCATTTTTTCAAATTAATTGCAATAGAAGCTGCAGATTTTAAGCCGCAGAAAGAATGCAAAGCACTTTATTTTGAAATGTAAGTTGTTATCAAACTCATATACACCATTATTATATGAATAGGAGAAAGTTTAATGCACAGTATATGTTATGGATAAAGTCATTTGATCAATGTAGCTGTTAGATGCTCAGGTTTCCATCGAAAAAAAGTGGCTGGACCAACCTAAAACAGACTGTTTAGTGCTTTTTTGTGCAAAATAATATTTGGAAAATATAGCTGCAGAGTGAAAGAAACTCTGCTGTTATTCACTATGAATTGTGATCTTTTGTGTTGAATCTTTTCACCAAAATTTATTGATCTGGTTTATAAAACCTAGTAGTAAAACACTTGTGCACTAAATGGACATAGTTACTGCTATCTGAGACTTTTTTTTTTTCATTTGGACCTTCAGTATCCATTTGTTATGAGAGCATGAAAAACATCAAACAGTATAGTCTTCCCACCCAGCACCAGACGTCATTTCGACGTCTTTTTTCGGGCTAAATCAAGTCGACCGGTCTTGGCCGTCTTTTAGCCTAAATATCGACGTCTAAATTTGGTATTTTTTTGGTCCGTCTAAATTTGGACCGAATTTAGCCCAAAATCGACGTCGAAATTTAGTCTTTTTTTGGTCCGTCTAAATTTGGTCTAAATTTAGTCCAATAATTGACGTAGAAATTTGTCTTTGGTTCAGTCTGTCCGATTTGGTCAAAATCCCTCCAGATCGAACGTCTGCCTATCGAGCATATTGACATGGAAAGAATTAGATCACATTTTATTTCACAATAAAAATGTGTGTTGTGAATATTTCTTCCCATATAGCATCACCAGTTCCATGTATAGCATGCAAATAATTATTTAAATCAATAAGTTTATGATGAAAGTACACCATAAAATTACGCTTAAATTATG
>JAUCNO010000241.1:1789975-1804475 GCA_032353835.1 Enteromius viviparus | reverse complement strand
CTCACTATCACACATTTAGACTGATTTGTGAACAATGTTTGAGAGAAATGGTAATATTGTGTATCTGGAATTAATTTAAGATCTTTAAATCCATATCATGAAAAATTAATGCAGAAACAAAGGTGTTGCGTTTATATTTTTGTTGAGTGTTTTAGAAATAAAAATCACACTCATTACATCACTTGACTTCTTCCTTCCTTTATTTTCTAAAGATCTATGAAGAAAGATCTATTTTAAATTCACTCTTTCTATCCTGTGGTTTGCTTGGGGACACCTTATTTCTAGTTATTATCGTTGTCTTGACTACAGAGACCGTCTCTGCATTTGATAAATTAATAGTTTAATTCTCGTCGTTATACATTACCATCACTTTATTTTCCTATTTGATAATGTTCAGTGCATTGCTACAATCTGTATTGTTAAAAGCGCTATAGGAATAAAAGAGATTGATTGATTGAAGATCAGTAGATCAGGTCCCTGGTGATTTATCGTGTTACTGTACTGTTCTTTTTCTTTTACATTGAATAAATATTACACTGTCTTATTTCTTTATCCTTTTTTGACTACTGTAAATCTGCTAAAGAAAATTGAAGTAAAAATAATGTTGAGAAATAATATTTTGCTAAAGAAGCTAACACCATTGACAAATACAGTACATGTGGTCTTGAAATAATTGCACAAAAGAGCTAAAACTAAATGTAAATTAAGCCGTCATTTATATGTTTTCATAAAGTCAAAAGGTAACCTAATAATGTGGTCTAATTTAAATGTAAGAACACGTTTCTGTACAACGGCAGCATCTTGTTTTCTTATATAGCTTCTACAGTCTCCTCATGCTGTTTTCTTATACAGCAGATATACGGTACCTTGGTTTTGCAGTACATTGCTTGCACTATAACCGCTTGACTGCTTGAGTTTGTGACATATGCCCTCCTGAATCCAAACTATGCTGCATCCATTTCCTGCTCAGCCCATTCCGCCTCTCCCCATATGTACTGTATGTATCTCTATATTGTATAACCCTCCGTATTACCTAAAAAGCCAATAGTAATTAAAAACTAATGGTTTTAAGTTTGATCCATTGCACAGCCTTAATGAGAATAATGAAAAATTCAATATATGAGGAAAACAAAATAACATCAAATACCATAACCATTTGTTCTCGTAAATGTTTACCATGTCCACATATTTCACAATAAATACTAAGCATTGAATGATCCTTGGAGTATGTGTGCACGTGTGCGTTTGAATTAGTTTAGGGATTATTGTATCTGCCGGTAAATGATGTATCAGTGGTGGTGAGCAGGCTTCTGGATTTCACCGATTACACGCTGGAGCAGCAATCTGTGCAGTCAAGGTTACAGATAAGGATTAAACACGCAACCGACGCAATAACGCCGCGTGAATGCAGGCCCAGCGAATCATGCGTGACCGTCACTGCTGCGCGCCGAGTCACGAGTGCGTTTGATCGAAATGTTGATATCGAATCCCAGCTGAGTGCCCAAATACGCCAACACCCTTAAATCCACGCACGTATATGTGTGTGTGTTACTGTACCTGACATGGAACAAAATGGCAAACGTGGGAGATGCACATTAATTAGGTCATTGCAAACTGTGGCATGCTAATTGCAGCATTGTGATTCTTAATTGCGGAATTGTTGGAATCTGTTTAGGAGGCTAATGCCCGAGACAGCTGGTATGCACACATTTTCTGCTCCCCCCCCACTTTTCTTCATTTTCATTCTTTTTTTGGATTTCGTCCTCTGGGACATCGTCCAAGGCACAGTATGGGTCCTTTTTGCCATGTTATCCTAAATTATATGTGTTTCTGTTTGAGCCTTTTAGAAGGAAAGAAAATTAGGTTTTTAGTATGTAATTAGTGAATAATTCATGTGTGTGTGTGTGTGTGTGTGTGTGAGAGAGAGTGCAGCCATGCTTGTATGTATAGCCTTTCTGTGAGGTGCGAATCTTCCTCATTATCTTCACCCTTGTCCTGCTCTTCTTCCTCCTCCTCTGTCCACATAGACTTAATTTAACCTCATTATAATAATTCATGCACATATAAAAGCCCAACTCCCTTTGGTTATTAAATATAATTACATGTCTAAGGAACATTCATGGCTGTTTTTCTCACTTTATAATGCCGAACGTTCTGATTGCTTGACATTTGTTTCACTTGGTAAATAGGACATAGTCATCATGCAATAGTTCAGCTAAAAATGACAGTTATGTCATTATCTGTGAAGGAAAGAAAATCAAATAAATGTGAAAAGACATGAGGGTTAGTAAATTATGACAGATTTGTCATTTTGTTAGGGCAAACTGTTACTTTAATTCCACTTGGGAAGGGTAACGCGACCGCATTAATATATTTTTAGCTGATCAATGCGAACTGAAATTCCCTGGAGAAGATATTTAAATTTAGCAAGAGGACACTGATCTTGGTCGATGCCTGTTTATAATGGTGGGCATTGAAAAGCCCTCCCAATGTGACAAGAACCCTGTTTTTTTTTGGTTTTTTCTTTATGGATTGTTTGAACTCTTGCTGTTTCAGAGGTACGTTTTATCATTGACATCTCCCATTGAGACTGTTTTAAAATAGCTCGCCATCAATTTGTTTACTTCAGGTCTGCTATATGAGATGCTTTCATCTGCATTGAAAGCAGAGAAGAAATATAGAATGGATACATGTTGACAATTAAAAGCATAGTGAAAAACTCAACTTAGGATGTGTGTGTGATCACATTAGTTAACTATGGTAACCTGAGCTGTTGGGTCATTTAACATAATGCTTCTTTATTTGTCTGGATCTGTTCATTTATTCACAAATACTGTACATTAAACAATTCATGCATGCACAGCGACTGTAAATGTTTATGAAATACACAAAAATGTTTTTTTTTTGTGACTTTTTAAACAAAATGGAGATGGCCAAAATCCAAATTCTTTCTTTCTTTAATACTAATACTGTAATTTACTATCAATTTATATTGATATTGATATATTATATATATAATATATAACTTATATATTTTTTTATATTATTTGCATTATAATGTATATGTATACATGTTGTAAGAATATATAAAAAATGCACTATAATACCTTCATTTAAAGTACTTTTTTATGATTTTAGATAGTTTTAAATACATGCATAAATAAATAAGTATGCATGCACATAATTAAGTAATACTAGATCAAAAATTTCCCCCTGTCTTTTATTTGTCGTTGAAGGTTAAAATTGCGTCTCTGTCTCTCACAGGAACTGATGTCCACCATGGCCACGTTTCGCTTTGGGCAGCACATCATAAAGTCCTCGTCTGTGTTTTTGAAGACGGAGTTGTCCTTCGCACTAGTCAACCGAAAACCAGTCGTGCCTGGCCGTATCCTTTTCAGGTTTACCTCAGCGACTGGAGTATTACACTGAGATGAAGCGAGAGCAGGTAGGATTTTCAGTCTGTCCGTGTTTGCTGTGGAATATGAAGAGAAGTGCTGTCGTTCCTGCCGTTGCTCAGCAACAGTTTGCTCTTTGTTAAGTTTGGCCTGACTTTCACATTAGGGCCGTTTCTCCAGATGTTTACCATACAGCACTGCACGAGAGATGCTCTCTCAGAACAGGCCTCTAGGTTTGGCTGAGAGTTTTGCTGTCTCGTGTCTAAAATGACCTGAAGATTCCTGAGAGTAATGTTCATGAGTCACCATTGTTAGAAATGATGTCTTTCCATTTGTAAGCTAAATAAATAATTAGATTTATGGTGTATTTTATACTTGCAGTAAACCTAGGTGAAAATAATGGCTGCGCATTCTCAATAATAATAATAAAAAAGGAAAATAAATACATTTAAAAAAAACAAACAATAAGTTAATGTTTTTTTATTTGACAGAGGATATTATATATACACATAATATAAAACACACAATATGTTTTGTAAAAAGACATCTGGCAGGTTTTTGCTGATTTAAAAAAAAAAAAAATTTCAAACTTAAAATCTTTTTTTTTTTACACTACAAAACACAACAAGGTGCTCATTTTAAATTCAATGCAAGACATATGCATTTTTTCCCAAACCCTGTATTATACTAAATCTGTGAGAAAAGCAGCAACATTACATTAAATTGTGTTCTTAATTTTTTTAAATAAATCAACAAGAAAGAATACAATTATATGTGTATATATATATATATATTCAGCATTAAAAGCAATTAATCATGCCCTTGATAAATGGTTAACACCTATTTGACATAATTTTCTAATATTATTTATAAATTTATAAATGCAACTAATTGCATTGAATAATTGGCATATTATTTAATTAATCTGACTGAACATTTTGCAGTCAGCTGACAGCCCAAGTTAATCATTTAGGCATTTGCTTTGTTTTGTGAGCGTCTTTAAATGTTTAAATGTTGCAGGCACATACTGTGCTTTTTTTTTCACTGACTGACTGCATTCTACACACAAAGCCAAATGCCATGAATCATCATCAGATGCTCCATAATACATTCTCTTCTTTTTATTCTTTGCTTCAAAAAGAAAGCAGATACTTCTTTCTCTATTAATCTTAGTGCTCAACGTGCAAATGCAAACATGCATACATTTGCATGATTTCCATTGCTGATTTGTTTGAATAATGTCCTTATTCTCTTTTCGAATAGCAATAAGTCCTTGGCTTTGCGGCAAAAGATCCTCAAGTGGTGCTCTGTCTTATGTAAGCTTCTATGTTTAGATTAACTTTTGATGGAAAGCCATTTTTCACGGCATTATAGGCCACTGCAGCACAATCCTAAACCCCAGCGAGAGGCAGCAGTGTTTGGAGGGCATAAGCAGTGCATTAGCATTATTTAATTGTTACTCTCACAGTCCGAGTGGTGTGAACAATATGATGCTTCCTGGAAACAGCAAAGACAGGAGAGCTAAAGGACAGAGCTGCTGCTGGGTAAGAGAGGCCTACAGAGTCAAACTGTCACCATTATTCCCATAGACGCCAATCTATAGTGTTATGCAAAGAGTGAATGAATAAATAAGTGAATCAATCGATGATTGAATTAATGAATATGTGAATCAATCAATAATCAATCAGTGAATAGAAGGAATGAATGAATAAGGTAATTAATCAGTCAATCAATCGATCGATTAATAAACTGCATGATTGATCATAGGTTGATAAAGGTGGCGACTGAAAGAAATTATTATTTGAATATCACACCCCTAAAATTTCATGGATTAAATTTAAAGCCTTGCCCCTTATAGTTTACGGCATGGAGAAATGTAACTCTGCCAAAACGAGATAAAAGAAATAATTAGTTGAAAGAGAAAATTACCTGACTCTAAATAATTTCAAGTGATTGCATAAATTTATATGTATATTAAATGCAGGTAAATGTATGGTGATTGATAACTGATTAATAGATGCACGCACAATTATCCATGCGCTACATAAATTTAATGCATGCTTCTTATTACAAACACACAGATACATTTCAGTTTGAGTACGTGTACATTCAGGATTAAATGCTTGTACAGCGATTTGTACAAATAAAGACATGTTTGCGAATAAAACTGCTCTGTTCTACATTAATATATCATAAATTGCCCATGCAGAAAGGAATCTGTTAATTTGTGAATCAGGTGACAAGCCTTCATTTATTGACGTTTTGCTCGAGTCGATCCTGTTTGGTTAATTTGGATTTTGAGAGTCACTTTCCACAGTTTTTAGCGTTGATGAAACACACGCAAACGTTCACTGAAAGGCAAGACAGGCAGCTACCACTAGGTGGCAGTCAACAACGTCTCCAAGCAGTGCCCCAGCCCCCCTCCTCCCCCTTTTTTTCTCCCTTTTATAATTTCAAAAAACATCAAAAAAGCTTTTATTTCGAATAAAAATTAAAGAAGTAGTATAAATGCATAAATATAATGGCATAAATAGCCGCTGCCAAAAAATAATGATCCCATAATAAATTATCCATATGAAATCAGATATTAAAATTATGTAGCTATAATTGATTGATGTTTGATGCAGAGAAGGCAGATGGTGTATGGCGTTGTTATTTTTATATATTTTTTTAGATTGGCTTAAATGTGTGATATGAATAAATAATTTCAAAAAAGGATTTATAGTATTCTAAATTGATTCTCAATTATTGAAATGACAATTATAGGAACTGATATTTCCTGCTACCACACTACAGCAGAAGATCGAAATAACTGACTTAAAACCATTTTTAGATGCTGAGAATAGTATTGATCTAATAATGTTGGCCAGCACCACTGTAGTCTTCTTCCTGATCATACTATAGGCCTATTTTTTAATGGAGTATGTATAAAATTCACTGTATAAAATTCCTAATTATTAGGCTACATTTCCTACTATGATAGTAAAAAATCCAAAATTAGATTTGACTCAGATCGGGGTGAGAGTCGCGTCATGTCACTACTTTACCATTAAAGTAACTGAAAAAAAAAAAAAAAAAATGATAATAAACAAAATACAAAATGAGCCTTATGCTTAACTGATTAAATTAAAATTGTATATTTTTTATTGTTTTCCCACCCGACTAGATTAAGCAGAACTGCCAGCTCTGTACTGTGACTGCCACCTAGTGGTAGCTGCCTGTCTTGCCTTTCAGTGAACGTTTGCGGTTTTTTTGTCAAGGCTAAAAACTGCAGAAAGTAACTCTCAAAATCCAAATGAATCGAACAGGATAGACTCGAGCAAGAAATCAATAAATGCACAGAGCAGATTCCCTTTTGCATGCGCAAATTATGATATTTTAATAGAAAATAGAACATTTATCCTCACAAAATTACTTTGAACCCAGCACATTAATGTAATTCATAATTCTGCAGACACCAATTAAACACCATTTGTTTCAGTGTAGAAACTCACATTTGCAAGTTTTTCCAAATCGTTCAGACGTTAATGGATTGCAGTGAGCCTTGTGCATTTGTAGTTGTGTGTGTGTGTGTGTGTTGTGAAAAGCTGTAAAAATGTCTCAAAATTCAAATGAACTGGACAAGATCAAAACGTCACAAATTGATTCACAAATGCACAGATTCCTCTTTGCATGCGCAATTTATGATATATTAATGTAGAACAGAGCAGTTTTATTCGCTAACATGTCCACATACTCACGTTGAAAGGTATCTGTGTGTTTGTAATAAGCAGCATGCATTAAATGTATGTAGCGCATGGATAATTGTGTGTGCATCTATTAACCATTTTGATTAAATATATATAAATATAACATATAAATATAACAAAACATTAATAAACATGAACACTGTATAGCCTATTTAGTTCCCCTCGCCTCACAACAAATCCTTTAAATTTAACAGTATTTACTATTGTTCCGTAAAAACACATGGATTCTGATATTTTCAGATCGTTATTGTTATCGATATCTGGAAAAAAAATCAGATATGAATGGGATATGTGTATTTGCATCTGCCATGTAAGTGCATAGATCAAATATTCCCTGAGTTGTACTTAAGTGACTGTGGTGAAAGGACGTCAATTCAGATGGATGCAGTGTTGCCAAGTTTGCTGTTTTTCCCCACATTGAAATGGGCTACTTTTACACTGTTGATGCAGGCTATCTTTTAGTCTGTGGGTTATAGCGATCTCCCCACCTCCCCTGGGGTAAAAAAATGTTCCTGGGCTATTTTTCATTAGCGATTAGGGTGGTTCTGTTTAGAAGACCTGGCAACCCTGTTTCTGGGTCTATAGGTTGGGTTGTTTTGCCAAGTATTGTAAATTCATATATCATAGTTTGATATTATTATAGTTTTATTATAGTTAATAAATCTGAAATGTGCGTGAAGACCCGCATAATAAATGCAGTCACGGTGAACGTGTCTGAGCTCTCTACACCTTTCAGTGGGGCTAGTGGGGTTTGTCTCATATCAAAGCTGTTCACTTTCTACATGCATCAGTTCAGAAGAGTTTGGAGAGATAGACCGCGCCTGGCAGAGATCTTAAAGCGCCCCGCAGCTCTTGAACATCAGTATCACACCTGAAACACAGTGAGGGGGGCTTTATGTGGGGAGTGGGTCCCTGGGGCAACGCTGCTGAATCCCAGAGGCTTTAGCTGGTGTGATTTAAGTTAGTCCACATCCCAACACATCGCCACATGAAAGGGCTCTGTTCCTCCACTCACACTTGTCTTTCACCATGCTTTCTGTCTTGTTTTATCCTGAGTAGAGTTTGATGTGGGGATGGGACTCTTACTATAGTTTGATGACAGTTTCCATATGGCATATCAATGACCAAATGCTTGTAAAGGCACCTACTACATATTAAACAGGGAATGATTAAACTGAAGTAATGGTTGTTTTACATGTCCTGTACAAGAGACGGTTCTTGGCCAGAATAAGCTTAATTGTTGTGTGCAAATAAATGTTTATAGAAATTATATATTAATTTTGTTCTGTTTGTTTTTTTGAAGAACATTATGTGAGTATATAGCACTGTATGAGGTGACTATAAGATGGGTGTGATTAAGAAATATAAAATAATTTCATTGAGAGGCATTTATTTATTTCCTTGTGTGTATGTATGTGTTTGTTTGTTTTTGTCCTTTTTGAAAGCGTTTGATCATGACAGGACAGATCAGAATGGACAGGAAGTGAAGTGGGAGAGGGTTGTGGCAGGATCGGTGATAGGTCCTCGAGTCAGGATTCGAACACGGGACACCTGTAGCACACCAGCGCTGTATGCCGACACACTGCCACGAGGCTGTCATTTGTTTGTTTTAAGATTGCTTTAATGCAAATTTCTTGCACTGAGCTACAAGCGCACACTTGAGCAGCACAGCTACTCAAGCTATACAAGGTGCTTCAAAAGGTTCTTCACAGCAATGAAAAAAACATTTTTGATTCCAAAAAGAACCCTTTAGTCAAAGGTTCTTTACAGAACCATACTTTTTTATAATCTGAAGAACCTTTGTGCAAAACCTTTTGTGAAACAGAAATGTTCTTCGTGGAACCATTTAGACCAAAAAGGTTCTTCTAGGGCATCTTAAAGCACCTTTATTTTTAAGAATGTAAATCCAGTGTGGTGTTTGTTGTCCTAAAGAAGAGGCGCAGGCCTGTCAAATGTTCCATTAGCTCTTTATTCACATTTAGACTCTTGGCAGATGCTGGAATCTCCTAATGAGCCTCTGGGTAAATTAACAAGATGAATAGACTTATTGACAATAGAATCAAACTTGACTACACTTTAGAAGTAGCTTTCACAAGCACCTGCATGAAACTGTCTTAAGACCCCGGTGTCTTCTGGGGTCTTGCCATCATGGCCCATTCTGTTCTTCATGGATTTTATTGATTTGTTTGTTGTCAAGGTCGTATAATACACACAAAATAACGTAGAGCTGATTTCATCAAAAGCTGGATGATTAAAAGTCTTAACATCTCAAGATGTATCTCAAATCTTAGAGCAGTCAATGCAATCGTTTAAATCTGTATGTATGATTGTGTGTGCAAACATGTTTTTTAATATAAATACACACATACAGTATGTATTTAGTTTTATTTCCATGTATATATTTATTTTCTAGATTATATCTTTCTTAAATATGTGCGTGCACGTGTGTGTTTTTGCATATGCTCATGCGCACACATGTATTTCTGTAAACCCAGACTTTTATTTAGGATGTGATTGATTGTTTACTGCAGCCTGGCTCTGGCCTACTTTAAGTATTGATTTAATATCTACTATTATTTGATACTGAACAATAATTCCAACAAAAGCGATTAGCTTCACTTTTTTTATTTCAGACATAAAATGATTGTGAAAGCGACTCTAACTCTAAAACTAATAAAGCGCTAAAGAGTAACAGTCATCCAATCAATTGCTTAATGAACTATAAGCCAGGCAAGCTGGTCTTAATGGGCTTGCTGACACTCTGGTGGGTTCACTTTTAATCAAAGGTAAAGACCACTCTCTAGGTAATTCGCTGATTGCAGTTTTGTTGATCTTATAAAGCATTTATGGCTTTTTTAGTTGTTCTCTGCATTTGTCAGTCATTATGTACATATTATGCTAATGCTGCCTTGTGTGTATTTGTCCCAGCTGATGTCTCACTGAAAAAGAGTGCTCTATCCCTCATTATCCAGCGTCGCTCAATCTCTTCACCTGCCAAATAATGTTGCTTTATGTAAATATTTGCTGAACATGTGAACGTAAACATCAGCGTAAAGTGGATTAGTATGATAATGACCAATGTGGCTCTTCAGCTGAAATCCGTTGTCAGCGCTAGGCTGCGTGTGGGGACGCAGGAGAGTTGAGGTGCCTTATTCTAAGTTCAGCGTGCTTAATATTTGAAGAATTCAGATTAAAAGGTTGCTTCTAATGAGCAATTGTATCAGGCTCCTATGTTCATGTTCACTTTTAAGGAAAGGAAATGTAATTTGTCATTTAAGTGAAATGCCTGGAGTCTTACCAGAACATTTGGTAACACTTTACAATAAGGCGTCGTTAGTTAATATTGGTAAATGTGTTAACTAACATGAATAAAAAAATAAAATTACATTTATTACAGTATTTATTAATCTTAGTTCATGAAAATACAATAATTCATTGTTAGTTCAGGTTAGCTCAAAGTGCATTACCTAATGTTAACAAACACAACTGCTGAAATTAACATTAACTAGAATTAATGAATGCTGTACAAATATTATTATTAATATTCACATTTGTGGCAGACGTTTTTATTTTATAACATAATTTATTATTGCGATTTTTTATTTATTTAATTACATTCTATTAACAAAAAATACAGAAAATAACTTTCAATTAAATATTATTATTATTATTGTTGTTGTTAATTAACAATAACATTATTTATTTTGTTATTATTTATTATAATCATTGTTCCTCAAACAAACAAAACCATATAAACAAATGAATAAATAAAGCTATTTATTATCATCAACATCATTAGTAGTAGTAATTATAGTAATTGTAAATGAACGAAGATCTTACTGACAGTAATTAATGACAAAATATTAATTTTTGGATGAACTAACCCTTTAATACATTGAAAATACACTGTACATTTACGGTAAAAAAACCCAAAAGTAATAAAAGTAGTCCAAATAAGTAATTCATTTAAAAAAAGTTATAATAATAATAGAAAAAAGTTACGCGCAAAATAAAAGGCTCATTATTATTAGAAATAGTAATAATAATATTGATGATTTTTATTAACTTTCAATCAAAAGTTTTAATCAATACTCAATAATGTGTTTGGATGCAAGTTCTCCCTGCAATAAAAGCATATGGTAAGGGTTGTAAAGCATGCGTTGAGTTGCTGGGAGGGATTTCTGTTGAAGTACATCTTAGCTGTGACTTTGTAGACCTTCTTGCTTATATCTATTTCATTTTCCTGCTACACATACCGATGCATTAGATAAATAGCTGCATCTCTTACAAAGAGCATCTGTACATTGAACGATGCTATCTGAGCTGATAAAGCGACCCATCTTCTGAGCGCTGCTGTAAAATATTAATTATTCTGAACAAGAGTTTGTTTACTGGCAGATGTGAAGGTCGAGCTCACATCTAATGGCGTTTCATATTATACATTCCACCGCAGGTTCGCAAAGACATTATTGGAATAAAATGAGCCGGGCTATGAATTCTGAGAAACTTTATGAAGCAGAACACTCACAAGTCACATCACTTGATTAATCGTCTCTGTGCTGAATGAATTAGGCTCCACAATACTCTGAAGAGACGATGGCAACAGATCCGCTAATCCTATTAAAATTCATAATTAGCAATATTCTTGCCAGTTTCCCAAGGTAGTAAATGAAAGAGATAATGAATAAAATAAATAGAAGATCTGAAAGTGATGCTAGAACAATACGTGTGATTATCGTCAGATCCTCATGCTGAGGGATTAAAGCTTTATTGAAACGCTCCTCGGTCTGCAGCTGTAGCTCGTAGTGTTCTGAGGCCCGCTCCAGCTTTTGCTTGTTTATGAGAGATCAACTCCGAATGTGCAAACAAGCATCGGAGACGGGCGATGACGTAGCCGTTTCTCCATCTCCATGGCACGCCGCGTTGCCGCCCAGTCGTGACATGCGGTGAAGATTTGATTTCTTTTCTCACCTTCTTCTTCTGTGGATGCATGTTCCATCTGTTTCACTTCCTGCAATGCAGGACGCTTTCTTACAGCTCCGTTAGAAAAGCACTCTTCCTTCATGGTGTAACTTTTGCGTGTTTTCTACATCCTCTGGTATTTAGTAATAATTTAGCAAATAATATTAAAGGGATAGTTTAGTGACATACATAACTTTATATGCTTATAAAAACGTCTCCTGTGTGTTTGCATTCCACCTACAGTACGTGTGCTGCAGCGCTCCAATCATCTGTGATGGACGTCTCGGCCTCTGCTCTGAAGAACTCTCTGTTTCACCTTCTTAAGCATCTGCGTTGTTGGTTTTGAAGCTCTGCATGCTATACGGGCCGTGATCAAACTCTCCAGCCGTCCGCTCTGATGATGGGCCGGGATAAGACAGACCCTCGGGCTAGATCCGCTTCACTCGTTTTGCCTCGAACAGATGCTTGTCTGCTGCATGGATCACTATGTTTCTGCTCCGGCAAGCAGGGAGGGAAACCAGGTCATTGCGTATTCAGAGCCGAGAAATCGACCTTTTCATCTTTTAGTGTTCATGTCCAAGGAACACTCTGCATCAAGTGGGAGGGCAATGCTGGTAGCAAACCCCGCCGGGCCTAAGCGCGACCCACTCAGAGAATCCCGTCGGAGGGGAAGGGCAGACCAGGTCGAGGCCAATCGCTGGTGGAGATGGAGAAAGCAAAGTAAGATGGAGATCTTCCAAGCAGATCAGTCTTGTCCCGCAGTGCCAAGGTTGCTTGTCCTGGCATTTGATTTCAGTCCAAGTGTGTTATGTTAAACATATCCGTCTTTTTAACAGATATCATGTTCAGTAAGCCAAGGATTACTCATACTTACAGTTAGTTTGCTCGGATCACTAACCTTGAGACTTAAACTTCCCACATTTGTGCAAAATTGGTTTCACATACATGGAGGATGCCTCAAACCATTCAGCGTTTCACAAACAAACAAACGAACAAATGAATAAATAAATACATCTTTACTGTAACTTTTGACCAACTCAGTGCATACTTGCTGAACAATAATAATAGTAATAATAACATAGATAATAATTGGGTTTACAGGAATGAACTACATTTTAAGATATCGTAAACAGTGGTAAAAACTGTTATTGTACAGCTATTTCACAATATTACTGTTTTTTATTATAGTTTTGATCAAATAAATGCAGTGTTGCTGACTATAAAATACTTTACTGTCCTCAGTTGTTTAAAATTAATATAATAGAATTAATATATTACAAAAATATAACTTTACTGTATATTTAGTATTCATGATTTACTATTTTAAGGCTTTTGAAACACACCATAGTATACCAAGTATATATATACATATATATATATATATATATAAATAAATAATTTATTTTCCCCCCTTGAATTAATGGATCACACAGTTTCAAAAGGATCTCAAAGCTTCAATGATGTCTCAAATAGTGCCTGTGAAAACAAAGGCATTCTCAGAACTCCGTCTCTTTGAATCTAAGTGTGAGCACAAAAGCAGAAAAAACAGAATCATTTCTCTGATTTACATTCTTTTTCCAAGTCTGAATATTTTAAGAAGCAGCAGAACATATCCAATTAAAAGTTTGTATTCATAGTGGTTTTCTTTCTGAGCTTCTTTGAAGATTTTTATATATACATGTCTGTGTTCCTGCATGTGTGTGTGTGTGTGTGTGTGTGTGCGTGAAAGCTTCCTCGCTAAATAATTCTTTGTGCTGTATTTCCCTGTCTTTCATGTATTCTCTCTCAGTAAATGTTATTTGGTGTGTTGTCTTATCTTCTATTAGGGCCGTTCATTATTATGAATATAGACTATAAAAAATATATATATATATTTATATATAATATATATAATGGCCTGTGATTAGCCTAATTTGTGAACCTTTAAAGTTATGTACAGCAATATCAGACACATGATTCCACAGAAAATGATTTCGACTTTTTTCCTTTCTAATCTTTTTTAGATTTGTTTATTTATTTATTCATTTATTGAATTAATTGAATTCAATGATTCATCAAGGAGTAACATTTTGTCAAGCCTAAGCTGAGATGAAGGCTTTTGTTTAACAAGATCCAGACCTTGACTGTTTGCTTCAATGAAGAAAATTTACTGTTAATTGGTTTATTTATTTTAGTTTTTGAAAAAAAAAAAAGCAAACATATCGGCCGATCGTGATCGGAGCGTCCCGAGTATTTTACATGTAAGTTTAATTGAAGGAGATTTGAAAGACAGTTAAAGCTTTTATAGAGGAGAAATAAAGGAGAACAGAACAACATTGGCTTTGGGGGGGGGGGGGGGGGGGGGGGGGGGGGGGGGGGGGGGGGGGGGGGGGGGGGGGGGGGGGGGGGGGGGGG
>JAUCNO010000241.1:1747566-1758572 GCA_032353835.1 Enteromius viviparus | reverse complement strand
GTAGTTACATACTACATACACATCTAGTTACTATGAAAGTACAAGGGTACTAGGGACACTTAATATAAAGTGGGACCAATTATTGTTTCACTGAATAACACTGTACATACAATACAATGCCTGCTAAGGGTACCAAAGGCCTGATAATTGCTGTTTATTCATTAACAGGACGATCTATTTTTTTTTTATATTCACCAAAGATTTAAATCAAATATCCACTTAATTTATTATCATTAATTTGGCTACCTTTATTTTCACATTTTATCTCTGGTTCAATGAAAACGCACATTTTTTTTCTTTAAAACTATTTATTGCAATGTTGTCATTTAGCTTATCCACAGCACATGCACTGCACAAGATAGATACTGAGGAAACAACTGAATGAAAGCTGTGCGTCTGTGCCTGACTTGTATGTGTGGAGCGTAGGCATTTTTTTGCGTTTGTATTTGTTTTCTAATTGCACAATTATTATTCTTTTTTTATTATTATTGTAAAATGATTTTAGGGGGGGACAACCCTCAGATGGGGGGGTAGGGGGGGATTTATGCCCATGGCTCAGGTAATATAACACTCTCCTGTTGTCTGACAGAGGAAGTTTATTTGATTTTGTTTTCCTGAGCTGTAGCAATTCATGGTGGAATGAACCCAGGCATGCTGATATTTTCAACACGGTGATCTGAATATCTTCTTTGAACATTTTAATAGACAAAGCAATTAATGCAAATTTCTTGCACAGCCAGCAGATCTGCCGGAGAGATCCTGAATTGCTAGGAGCTTGTTGTCCAACCCACAATGCACCCTTTTCTGTTGTTACCAAAACAGCGAGACAAAAACCAAATAAACAGTTTATGAGACACGAGTGTTGCATTTTTAAGTACGTTTATATGTGAATGTGTTGTAGAGTGAGTGAGGCAGAGCAAAAGGGATTGATTTAAAGGAACACTACCCTTAAAAATGCAAAATGCAGTACATATAAGATAAGAATGATGACAGAATTGTCGTTTTTGAGGTGAACTACCTTTTTAAGCACATTAAAATCACTCTGTTTCATGTCTTCTGAAGTCACGCAGTAACTATGTGGGAGAAAATGTAGATTTTTGTTGAAAATAATAGTGTGTAGATCTCACGGAAGAGAATAAAATCATATGGCTTTGGAATAACATGTGGGTGAGTGGGTGAACTTTTAACATTTTAAAGGTATTCAACGTTAATTGCTCTTATAAAACAGTGTTATAGCTATCTGCTCTTTTTACGCTCCTCCACCGCTCGTTCTTTCATTGAAATTATTCTTTATCTTGACAACTGACCTCATCTGTCCCTCGGCTCTCTTCGTGTGTCTTCAGACATGTTGGAAGCTGGTCACGGTCCTCGGCTGTGAGTCAGGCACCGGCTGCTGCTTCAGATGGTTCAAGTCGCTCCCTCTGGCGTTCCACAGCCCTCCCAGGATGCTGAGCCCTGTTGTTAACCGCATCCTGGTGGTACATGAGGGCTATGATTCATTCTTATAAACAATAATGCGGCTTTTAGCTATTCCGATGAGTAAATCTGAGAGATGAGCATCTAGAGAGAGGGAAAAGCTGGAGTGGGTGCTTGTTTATTGATTAAGTGTAATGTGGAGACAGCGCACAGGTCTGCCTGACCACAGAGAGAGAAAAAATGGCTGACTAATTGACTGAGACAATGCAAATTATTTGTGGCTGTTTGGGAACATCAAGATTGATGGCTTCTTTGCTTGTGGATTTAATCGATTTTGTTGTTTTTACTGTTCTTTGCTGTCATAATACAGGGATGGAGAAAGAAAGAAAGACTCTCTTCACCCATAGACTGCCATGTAGCGTTATTATTACTTTGTTATTTTTTTATTTTTTGTGCAGGCTGTGTTTTTCTGGCCTTAGTAGCTGTTATTTCAACGGCAAATATTTCAATGTATTTTATTTTATTTTAAAATGTATTTCATTTCATTTTCTCTTTTCCTTTTGTTTTGAGTAGCATTTTTATTTCAAATAATTCTTAACACTAGTGAAAAATGGTTGCTACCAAGAAAGCTACTATGAAAAGGCCATATCTTTAGAAACACACTTAATAGAAAAGAAGTATTTCAGGTTTTGCAAGTTTGATCCTTTGCCACTGCTAAAATTAAGTTTATGGGATATTTTAAAGTAAAAGATCAAATACTCTAGCATAACTTTATGTGTGACATTTTGTTTTAATCATATTACATAAGCGCTGTGTTTCCCTTCTGCTACATTATACAGAGAGATAATAAAGAGAGCGATATTGCCTCATAATGATATTTCGCTGGTGTAGATTGTAAACCCAGCGGAATAAGATTTCCATTCATGAATATCACTAGAGGTTACGGTGGTGTTTATTTGCCGAACAGGTCCAGCATATTTAAATATGAGGGGGAAAAGCATACAGATTAGCTCAGTATCAAGAATAACAGATCTATTGCATATGATGTTTGTGATTGAATAGTGTTCTTTGATATGAGAAACAAATAAAAAGGCCAGAATAGGCATCTCTCTTCATCTTACTGTTAGTTGGTATCAGTCTCTTTGTAGTGATAGTGATCATGTCAGCCTCCGAGACACTTCTTAATGTCACCCAGCTCTCTTTTAATCCTGCGCTCTTTCTGTTTCTCTGATCTGTGTGCAGTTGGGAGAGTTATACTGTAAGTGTGTGTTCTGAACTGTGCATTCATATGCTGCGTGTGAATCTCTTCACTGATCTTTGTGTATGTGCGCTGTGGCATGTGTGTGGTTTCTCAAAGCTCTTGACAGCCCATTTACAAATCCCAACTTCAGTCAGATAAGATCTTTAATACCAGGTGTCTTCTCTCTCCCATGACACCTCCCCGCAGGCCACCGCGATGCAACGTGCCTTTGAATTATTAATAACTAGGAGATGCCAGGCGGCCTTGATCAGCCCTCTAATAATGTTGATTTTCCAAAAAGTTTTACTGCCAATGCGATTACTGAGATGATTAATGTGACAACCGCTTGGTGGGAGACGTCATATTAGTTCATGGAGAACTAACATCGGGGTCTGCTTCTTCCGCTCTCTCACCATCTGATCTGAGAGGAGGGTTTGATAGAAGATGTCTTTCCAAAACAATGGAGGACAGACAGTTTCTGTTAAATTAGCAGCGTGATCCAAAACACAGATGCTTTGGATGGACTGGCGTTGAACTCATAATTACCACTACTGTTAAGGAAACATTCTTATTAAAGAAATTCTAACAATAAATACTGTTTGGTGGTTCCTTACTGTGCCGTGGCAAATCACTGTAGCTTCTCAGTTCAACATCTCTTCCTCTTTACTGGCATGAAATAAACATGAATGAACATCAAAAGGTACTGTATGTTGGAAACGCATCATTGCACACCAAGTGTGTTTTTTTTTTTGAGTTGTAGTACACTGATGTAAATTTGCTCTCATGTCTGGTTTGAAAAAAAAAAAAAAATCAAAAGGCAAGTTTAGCATTGGTCAGATTGCATGTCAATAAAACTCCAGACAAAGGGTGTGTTGAGCACTAGCTTGGCTGAGAATGGAGGCCAAGGAAAGGAGATCACCAAAACCAGATGAACATTGGCTTGGCCAGGGGAAGATGACCAGCCTAACACCAGCTGCAAACTAGCCAAAACCAACATGGTTTTTCCTTTCCAGTTTAACCAAAAGATAAATGTAGTACAAAAAGGGCTGCGCTAAAGTTACACATTCATTAATATCTCGACCGTGAACATGGGGGTCAGTGGCTTGTTAATGAACATAATTTCCATTCATCCTCATGGTCTGTTCTGTGTGATTCAGGGATGATTATAAATGGTCTGGTGGGTGTGGAGAGGAGCTGTGGAAGCACCCCAAGAGTGAACTGCAAATTTATCGTAATTATCTGTAAAATTTGGGAGTCGTGTTTCTGGAGACACAGCATCAGAGCCAGATGGCTGAGGGGGCTTGGATAATGTATTACAGAGCGACAGGGGAGACATGGGAAGGAGCCGAGAGAATCTGGGCTGTTTTCATCTGAAGAAAGAACGAGGGAGAGAGAGAGATTTCAGTGGTAAAGACAGACTTTAGCAGGCAGTGCAACATCTGTACAGCGGCGTAGTGTGTGGTGATGACTCCTAACATATTTCATCTCCACACACGGCTCTGCACGCTTTAAGAATCTACTCTTCCTCACTCTCTGGAGACCAAAGCCGACAAGAAACATCTGGAGGTAGCAGCTCCAGCTATGTGCTAAGCTGTAATAGACTTACAGTTGTATTATAGATGTAAGCATTGGTTGTGTGTCATTAATTAATAATTCCTACCTGTGTGCATCCAATAAATAACTTTTAAGTGAATTCTCAATGCTGTCCTTCTGCCAAAAGTAGAATGCAAATGTGTTGGTACTTGTTAGAACGCAATTAGAAGTGCAGCCAACTTCACAAACAGCAGGTGTCCAGCTGTCAATTTATAGACCAGCATAACCCTGAAAGGCTAACTGAATTCACCTTTGTGTTCTGCAGAATTGTTCAATACGCTTTAAGAGGTTTTCTTACTAGCGAGTTGCTACAAAAGGACTTCAGTGGCTGTCAAGCTTGTGTCCATCGATATGATTTACCGTTTGGCCTTCCAAACCTTCAAACATTAAGCTTTATAACTTATTTTAAATTTCAGACTTTAAATGACCGCAGACTGAAAACTTAGGGTGAAGTTACTGCAAATTTACTAATCAGACTTGACTTAGTTTGTCTTGACAAGCTTTCAATTCACAACGATGATGTAAGTTGTGTGGTAGAACATAACGGATGCTTGAAAATGGCAATTCTGCACAGTTCCATTGGTGGGAAAACTCTGCACTGGGCCGTTAGCAATAGAAACATTAGCTAAAGTAAGGCTAGGTTTTCATGAAGTCTGAAGTCATTAAACACATTGTCTCAAAGACAGAGCTATTTTGACAGCTTTATCAATATTCTATCTCACCAGTGCATTCAGCTGGAAAACGCCAACCGAAGGGCAGGGCTGAATTGCCCGACCCGCTCATTAAAAAGTTTGGAGGGTGCGGCCAGCCAGGGAAGTCAAGGAAGGGAGGGTGGACTGTTGCCCCTTCGGAGGAATCTGACCTCTAGGGATGTGAAAGATCAGCTCGTTGGGGAAAACTTGAACTCGATGCTGGCCTCACGTATTTACTGCCTGTCAGAGGGAGCAGATGAGGGGATGGATGGGGGTTTATCACGCTCATCACGGCGGAGGAGAACAATAACAGTTAAAATGAGAGCGAATAAGGAGAATTCTAATGAGAGAGAGAGAGAACGTATGAAGAATGTAGTTGTTTGGAAGTAACTGATTAATAGCTGCACACAGTAGTGTTCAGTTTTATGTAAATAGTTCAGCTCTTTCAAAGTAGGTAGTGTAGCTTTTTAAGAAACAAGCTATTTTTGAACAGAAATAGTGTAGCTTGGGAAAAATACAACTTTGCTGTATTTTTGTCACAGAAAAACCGGTAACACTTTAGAATTATGGGGTGCTGTCAACAAGTAATTATGTAGGAAGTAATAGGTAGTACTACACTAACACTAATAAGAAAGTAAGACTAACTAAGCAGTGAGTGGTAGAAGATTTAGGACAAACGTTTCTTATTGGATATTGATAATTATTAAATAAAAATATCCTCATTGAGAACAACTGTGAACTTTGTGAAACTGTATAATTTGTGTAAAGCACTAGTGATAATTTAGCAGTGGGAGTGGGATATATATCAAACTGACAAAAAACAAGTTCATCATTGTAAACTAATTCAATTGTGAGCTTGTCAGCATCGCTTTCTATTTGAACATTTTCAAAATAATTATGTTCTAGTTTGAAATAAACTAAGACCATCCATCCTTTCGGTAAGAGTAGTTTCCACAAAGAACCCAGTTCTTTACTATAAGACGTTACTGCTGTGATAAGTGGATATTCTTTATAAACAGTTCACAAGAACTGTGTTACATGCAAACGGTTTAGTTCGTTAAGAGCCAGTTTTACTAAACTGTGCAAATTTGTGCGAGAGTGCACAAAAAACACAAAAACATTTGCAGACATTTCAAGTGCAAAATCGTTTCAGAGACTGAATTTTGGGGTGTTAAATAATAGTGCAAATGCCAGTGATGTCACATGCATTATTCATTCGAATACTCTCCTCAGATAAATTTTACATCTGAAAAAACACCTGACCCGCTCTGTCTTTTTAGCACTAATTCATCACTGTATGTTTTTAGTAAAACTTGACAGTGCAATTTCAATGAAAAAAGATGATTGCGTTGGAGCAAACAGTTGTAAACCTGGCTCTTAGCTTATAATTGACCTGATTCATAAAGCACTTTTGAAATTTCACTCACCTTAATATTGTGAAATATATAGTTTTAAAGTAGGTTTAATTATGTTCATGTGTCTATTTCATTTATGTTTTGGCAATAAAAAAGAAAATCATAATTATGAGGTTTTATGAGATAAAGGGTCAACATTCAAAATTTTGTCTTGTGATTAAAATAATTATAATAAGTATTACATACTAAGTAATAACTGTGCCATAAAATTTCCTTCTGAGCTTGTACAGTAAGTAAATATTAACTTTTATCTCATAATTTAGTTTTTTCAAATCAACTAAATTTATTTATTTATTTGTATATGTATTTTGTCTTTCTTTTGAAGTAACAGAAATGGGCCTAGAATCTTATAGAATAGAATCTTATTGAGTGATTTGGTGCCAAATATCTACTGCTCTGATGATGAATGTATGGTATTTAGCATACAAAACATAACAGTAACTGTCCATGCACTAAACCATCTCTGAAAACTCAGCAAAATCTAAGTTTAATTTCGAAACTCTCTGGAAGACTTTTACCTCTCAAAATAGTACCAAATCAATCTCAGTCAACGATACATTTCTCGTCAGACTCCACTTTTAAAGCACTTTGTGCCATTGCATCATATTGTTTTTGGATCATGTTGATTTGTGTAAGATTTCCACATGATTTATACAAAGAACTGCTACAGTCTGTTGCATGCAGCTATTAAAAAAAGAAAATGTCTGTAAACTATCATAATTATACAGGGTTTTTCAAAACTTTCAACTAATCGGCTTTGAAACTTCATATAGTTTTGCATCAGCCTGGCTGAGGATTGTTTGTTGTGCTGATATGAAGCCAATGACCCATCAAGATCAGCTGGATTCTGGGTAAAGTTTTGCGGGCTGAGTGTGGAGGGCGGTACCTGTTTGCTGAGCCCTCCTAATGGAAAACAATAAAGCAGAAGCAAAAAGATAAAGAAAATTGAATCTTATAATGCTTGTGAGGGAAAATGTGTGTCGGAGCCCTCAGACTCGGCACCGCGTCTCTTGAGCTGCATTACCAACGAGCCGCAATCATCATGCAGATCTATTTGGCTATTATTCTGTTTTCCTAGCCTGAAAGGCTAACTGGGGTCATACGGCGTCTCCGACTCCAGGCCTCCAGGAATATTTAGGATCTGTATAGCACAGAACATTTCAGCAGGCTTTGTGAGTTAATGGGGAAGCTGTCGGTATCTCTCTTTCTTCCTTCAGCCCTCTTTTTCAGGAAAAATGTTAAACAGATGGGCACTGACAGGACATGTTTAATGATGCTTTAACACCGTGGAAAGAAACTTGCTCCACCAGGAGAAGAAACACACACAGGGAGACGTTTCTCATCGTTCAGAACATCAGAAGACAGCATCATCTATCAGGCGTACAGCAGGCGTTATCACTCACGGCTCACCCGCTCTCACCTGAGTCACTTTGAGAAGTCAGGAGGACAAGTAAACAACTTGTTACTGTTCTGGGAAACAAACCTCTGAAGACTGACACGTTTCTGTTCCAGTACATCTGCTGTGACACAGAAGCTCACAGATTAGGCCGTAAAAGATCCGGTGTGTCATTTCTGTGCCTTTAACGGGATAACGCTTTTGTCAAAAGTAAGCACCATGTGGTTTGGCCTTGCCTGAACAAAAGAGATTCTGCCCCACACATTCACCATTAGTTTGACCCGTGTTTCTGTGTTGGGCTGTTACTTTTCTTTGAAATCTGACGTATGATTTTTATCTTACAGGTCTCTCATTATTTTGTTTTATAGTTTGCTATTTATTTATTTAAGTTTTTTTTTTTTTTTGCATTATGCAACATTTTGCTACCATTCAAACATTAAAAAACTTAATTCAGCTAGTGTATATATGTATTATATATAATGTTAACAATTATTAAAAGTAACAGTAAATTTTATATTTTTAGATGATGCTGTTCTTCTAGACTTTTCTATTTAAGTTCACTAACACATAAAACATAAAATATTTTTACAATACTACTGTTTCGGAGAGCATGAAAAACACACTTACATACATTTTTATTTTTATTTAAATAATCATGGTATAAAATAATTGGTATATTTAAATTTTTTATGTAAATAATATGAAGAAACTCTAAATAAATACATTAAAAAATAATTATATTTAGGAACAAAATTATATATCAGAATGAAAGAAAAAAAAGATTTAAATGCTTACACACGCACACACACACACACACATATATATATATATATATATATATATATATATACAGTGGGTACGGAAAGTATTCAGACCCCCTGAAATGTTTCACTCTGTGTTATATTGCAGCCATTTGCTAAAATCATTTCATTTCAATAACAATCAAGTTATTTTTTTTTCCTCATTAATGTACAGAAAGCCCCCCATATTAACAGACAAATACAGAATTTTGCAGATTTAATAAAAAAGAAAAACTGAAACATGGTCACCCTTTTGATGAAATACAGCCATGGATCTTTTTGGGAAAGATGCAACAAGTTTCTCACCTGGATTTGGGGATCCTCTGCCATTCCTCCTTGCAGATCCTCTCCAGTTCTGTCACGTTGGATGGTAAATGTTGGTGGACAGCCATCTTTATGTCTCTCTAGAGATGCTCAATTGGGTTTAAGTCAGAGCTCTGGCTGGGTGAATCAAGAACAGTCACAGAGTTGTTGTGAAGCCACTCCTTCATTACTTTAGCTGTGTGCTTAGGGTCATTGTCTTGTTGGAAGGTAACCCTTCGGCCCAGTCTGAGGTCCAGGATATCCCTGTACTTGGCCGCATTCAACTTTCCCTTGATTACAACCAGTCGTCCTGTCTCTGCAGCTGAAAAAAAAACCCACAGCATGATGCTGCCACCACCATGCTTCACTGTTGGGACGGTAATGGACAGGTGATGAGCAGTGCCTGCTTTTCTCCACACATACGACTTAAAATTAAAATTGTTCTATCTTGGTCTCATCAGACCAGAGAATGTCTCGATTACGTATTGTAACCCTCGTTCCCTGAAGAAGGACCACCATCGTGGACATCGCACAACCCAGGGCACGCGTCGCAACCTTCGTCGCAAAAAGCGCGAGGTCCATCCCGGCACGAAGCAGAGCTCTCAGTGCCTTGGCCTGATGCACCTGCAACAACGCCACAGTGTGTACGGAAGATGCAGCCTATCCTCAGGCTTTATAGGCATCGACGAATGCCTACAGGCCTGGGAGGGGAGCGACGGTTTACCCTGCCAGGAGGTAGAATCCTATGGACACAGTTGCATCGCTACATAGCTGGGGGACACCTGTGTAGCCCCTCGCTACGCCACCGTCAAGGGTGGTGAAAGGGGGATGAATCACTTGATCACTGTACTCTCCTTCCGATGCAGTAACCGACATCTGATCATCAGGGGGAGCTCCAAAAGTGACATCTGACATCATTTTCGGTTAATCAGGATGCCCAAATGGAGAATCCAACAGTGTCGAAGTGTGGGCGACATGAGGTGCTCTCCGAGGAGAGTTTCTGACTGTCACTGTAAGGCTAGCCCTCTCCTCCGGAACCGGAAGCTCCGTGGACGCTGCCAGCACAAGCACCAGAACGCGAAAGAGGAATAGGGACTCCTTTTCTACCGGTTATGTAAGTAAGCCTTATCCGCAACTCTGAGATAGTCTTCTTCCTGCATGAGAAACATCAACTATCCACGAACGATCATGACTGTCTGCTGACGCCAGGTAACGGCCACATCCAACAATGCATTGATGGTATGACATTCCTCATTAAAGGAAGCGTCTTTAAAAAGACGTACCATCCGTGAGTACTCTTTTAGCTTTGCTCTTTTGTGAAAGGCTGAAGAAAACAGGGAAGATGGCCGCTCATTAAACAAATGCAGATAGTGCACTACAAACGATACCGCCACTTGACTGGAGCCACCATCGCTGGAACGCCATAACACCAGCCTTTCTTCGTCGCTCACAGAGTAGAAATGGCTTCTGGAACGTTCGCATGAACTGTTCGGCTCCAAAGCGAAAAGCTAATAAACTCTATATCTGCTGACCTACTTATATTAGCAAAGCAATTGGGTTCAGCTGATCCTAATCAGCGTATGCCAATGAAAATCATTGGCTTGTTTGCAAGCACGCAGAGTTGTGGCATCTCGAAGCGAGATTCCTATTCATCGGTCACCGACGTGATGTCAGAGTGACCGACTGAAAGGGAATGTTATTTCTCACCATCTTGGAGTCCTTCAGGTGTTTTTTAGCAAACTCCATGCAGGTTATTATGTGTCCTGCACTGAGAATAGGCTTCTGTCGGGACCTTCTGCTATAAAGCCCAGACTTGTGGAGGGCAGCGGTGATGGTTGACTTTCTCAAACTTTCTCCCATCTCCTGACTGCATCTCTGGAGCTCAGCCACAGTGATCTTTTGGTTCTTCTTTACCTTCTTAAAAAGACTCTTCTCCCTTGATAGCTCAGTTTGGCCAGACGGCCAGCTCTAGGAAGGTTTCTGGTCATCCCAAACATCTTCCATTTAGGGATTGTGGAGGCCACTGTGCTCTTAGGAACGGTAAGTGCAGCAGAATTTTTTTGGAACCTTGGCCGATCTGTGCCTTGCCACAATTCTGTCTCTGAGCTCTTCAGACAGTTCCTTTGACCTCATGATTCTCATTTGCTCTGA
>JAUCNO010000241.1:1730498-1747466 GCA_032353835.1 Enteromius viviparus | reverse complement strand
GCTGGACTCAAATGAAGGTGTAGAACCATCTCAAGGATGATCAGAAGAAATGGACAGCACCTGAGTTAAATATATAATTTCCAAAGCCAAGGGTCTGAATACTTAGGACCATGTGATATTTCAGTTTTCCTTTTTAAATAAATCTCCAAAAATGTCAACAATTCTGTGTTTTTGTGTCAATATGGGGTGCTGTGTGTACGTTATTGAGGAAAAAAATAACTTAAATGATTTTAGCAAATGGCTGCAAATTTAACAAAGAGTGAAAAATGTAAGGGGGTCTGAATACTTTCTGTACCCACTGTATATACACTACTGTTCAAAACTTTGAGAACAGTCAGATATTTAATGTTTTTTAAAGATGTTTCTTCTGCTCATCAAGGCTGCATTTATTAGACTAAAAATCTAATTTCAATTTGAAATAAGTTTTCTGTGTGAATATATTTTAAAATGTAATTTATTCATGTGATACGAAGCATCATTACTCCAGTCTTCAGTGTCTCTTTCAGATATTTCAGAAAATATTCTAATATGCCGATTGGCGAGCCAACTATATTTTTTGGAACCTGTGATTAATTATTTATTCCCCCCCACCCCTCAGGATTCTTTGATGAATAACAAGTAAAAAACAACATAATTTTTTACCAAATATAAAACTTTAATAAAATGTAAATCTATGATGTGACTTTTTTGTCATTTAAAAGATCCTTTGTTAATAAAATCATTCATTTCTTTAAAAGAAGACTGTAACAGTAGTTCTGAACATTATTATCCATTTTAAATAAATGCTTCTCATTCATCAAAGAATCCTAAAAAAAACTATGAATCAGCTGCAACTGTTTCCAACACTGATAATAAAACATCAGGATATTAGATTGATTTCTGAAAGGATCATGTGACACTGAAGACTGGAGTAATGATGCTTTGTATCACAGGAATAAATTACATTTTCAAATATATTCACACTGAAAGCAGTTATTTTAAATTCAAATAATATTTCACAATATTAAAATTTTTTTCTGGATTTTTAATCTAATAAAGGCAGCCTTCATGAGCAAACATCTTTAAAAACCATTCAATCTTTCTGTTTAGGGTTTCTGTTTATATATATATGTGTGTACAGGCTTCTCGTGGGTGTAAATATGACCAATCTGCTATCAGCTGCATTAATAACCAAAATAAAATGATGACATAAATGAATACAAAGAAAGCAAATGCAATTGTCATCTGTTAGCAAGATGTGTCACATCTGGCATGTGATAGTCAGAATCATGGCTCTTGTTTAGGTGTGAGCTTGTTTGGACAGATTGTTCAAGAAAATGTCAAATAAAAAGCTGTTTTCGTGATTCTGTTTTCTCAGTGTTGCTTTTCATCTATGTTTCAAATTAATGAACGCACTGCGTTTGAGCCTGTGTCAGTGACATAAATAATTAGCCAGTGTGTTTCTGAAATGAGAACGAGACCCCGCTGTCAGTCTGGGTTCAACAGAGTTCACAAGAGGACAGGAAACAGTGACAGGGTCATTTGTGGATATGCGGTTTATTTATTTATATGCATATTTTGTTATTCATATATTTACTCGCTCATTTTTTTTAGAATCTAAATGAACAGAACATGATCTGAACAGCATTAACAGCATTTTTAGCATTATGTCTTTATTTTTGATCAATTTAATGCATCCTTGCTTAAAATACATTGTTATTAATATTATTATTTCTTACAATAACCTCATTTCATAATTCAGTTCCAAATATGTATATATTATTATTTTTTTGTAAAAGGATAACTTATATTCCCTCTACTCTAATGTATTTATTTATTCATTAATTTAGTTATTTGTATTTAATTACATTAATTTATTCAGTTAGTTAGTGTCTTTTGTTATTTTTATTTTTATTTTTTCCCTGATTTAGTACTTAAAAATGAATTACTCACCTCTCTTCCAGAAATACTCCAGATTAAGAGTTAATTCAGATCCTCCAATCCTCAGGCATGTGCATTAGCAAACTCCACTAATAACATACTTGATCAGCAAGATTATTACTTCCACTCCTTCTATACTGACATAAAGACGCTTTGCAATAGTTTTACCACATGTGGATTCGCACCTGTCCTTTCCTCACCGTACACAACTCACATGTCCCCATGAGATGGAAAGCACAGGAGGCAATAATCTTCCCAACTCATTAACTCCCAAATTAATTGATAAGTAAGTGGGGCTGGTAGGCATGTAGGTGTCTTATTAAAGTTCTTCAAAGCCTGAGAGATGTGCTTAGGCACTAACTTTGATCAGTAATTGGAGAGTACTTTTGCACAATTAGTTGATTACTCTTGGGAGTGCAGGTTTTCCAAGTTTTCCAAAGTTTTAGTTGCTCTTTTAGCTAGAGAGCCTTATATTAGAATGTTCAGTATAACTGTCCCTTTCTTTCTGCCCCTTTTCTTAGTTAAAACCTGGATTTGGCTTCCTTGTTTGCACTTATCCATTATGGAAATGGTCAATTATTTTTGGATTGGCAATGAATAAAATCAGTGCACTTCAGGAATTGGTTGCTTTGCAAAAGGGCTTCTGGTTCCTTAAGTGCACATGACTGAAGTGGACATCTGAAATGTGTCCAAGGCAGCTAACTAAGAACAAGTAAAACAAAACAAAAGAAGTCCTCTCATCCTGATTACTTTGACTTACTGTCATTCTAAATGTAATTATTGCCAGATCCAATTAGAAACCTAAAGCAACTTATCACACAAAAATTATTTGTTCACTGTCATTTTATCCCAAAACAGCGTGACTCTTAAAATAAGACAAGGTTTATTTATTATTGTTGGTTTTACATATAAATAATTTATCAACAACAACAACAAATCTGTTTTAATTTCCTTATCTCTATATTTATTGTTTTGATTAATCACTGGATTCCTACAGTCACCATGACACGCTCTGTCATCAAATTCACATGTAATTATAAGTCAAAAAGTATTATTATTATTATTATTATTATTATTATTATTATTATTATTATTATTATTAATATTAATATTAATATTGATATAATTAAATTGTATCCAAAGTGAGGTATACAGCATTTCAGTGCCTTCGATTATTAATGAAAATTCATTCATTGTTAATAGAATATTAGCTAAAAAATATATGCCCAATTTCATAAATATATTATAAAATTTAACCTTTTATTTAAATTAATGTATTAAACAAAAATATAATAAATAAAACATAACAGTCAGAAAAAGATTTTAATTTTTTAGGTGAACTGTCTCTTTAAGTGTTGATAAAACCACTGATTCCTCTTCACTTTATCTTGCTCTTAATAATTTCCTTCCTAAATTAAAGTTTTTAAGGTCACATGAAAAGCTCATTTACTATCATCACAACTGTTTTGGATGCTTAACTTATGTCCTATAATGATCCCCCAGAAAAAATCACCTTTAATGAACTTCCAGACCTCCCTGTTTGTGTTCATCATGTTGTGGTGGAGGTAACTAATGGCCCTCATACATTAAGTAAATGAGTTTTGCTCAACTAGAGGAATTACAATGGCTGAGGTCTAATGAGCTCGTATGTGTTTCCAGGGCTTTTTTTCTGCACAGAGGGAAGTCAATGTGTCATACCTTAATCACTTCAACTATAAAGCCTCTAATGTGATTGCTTTATAAGCTACGGGTCATGATACAATAACAGCTATTTCTTACTTGTTTAAAACAGATCGAGACCCAATAGAGAGGTATAACACCTTGTGATCTTAATGTTCTCATCTAAGATAAAGCTTTATTATTTTCGTAGACAACTGGAATTTGGTCTTGCAGGGTTTTTTTTTTTTTTTTTAATCAATATGTTTACCAATTAGTTAAATAATATATAAATATACACATATATATTTATAATGAGTAAAAATAGTTAAGCCTAGTATCTTTAAAGTTTTGAACTGAACTATTTTAATGGAAGCTGTTCTTTTCAATGTTCTCTAAAGCTTTCAGAATACCTTTTCATTCTCTTTTTCTCTGGTTGTTTGTTCTTTCTATTGTTTGACAGCCAGGAGTCCATCTGTAGGATGAGTATGTTGCCCATTTAGTGTGGAATGAGCTTTGGTCAGTAGAGAACAGAGGGAATGCGAATGTTTCTTTCTACTCTATCAAAGGGCTATACGAAATCAGCTGTCACTCAAACTTTGTCAGCTCACTGTCAAACACAAAAAGACTGTCTCTTGACATTTCAGTGCCTTAAAATCCAAGTTCTGATAAAAACAGCATAGTTCAGACATAGTTGTTGCCACTAGGTGTACAGAAAGCATTTTGTGTTTGATACAGACATATTAAAAAAAAAAAAAATCTAGAGAAAGTCTAAAACAAAAGTCTAAATTAGGCTATAGCAGTATGATATGGGTATATATATATATATATATATATATATATATATCGCAGGGTCGATCGGCAGCAAACAGGACTAACGTAGATACAACAAGAGAGGGGTCAGAGTCCAGGCGTGGTTCGGTACACAGTAAATACAATCAAACAGAGGCGGTGGTCAAAAACAGGCAAGGTCGGTAACAACAGATCAAAACACAGAATGAAACACGGAGTGGCAAAACAATAGGACGACACTGCAAATGGACCATTACAACTAGGGTTGGCCGATTTAATCATTGATTAATGCATGCGCATCATGTAAGTAAAGCCGGTTACTATACACAGAGCCGTAGATCACTGAGGAGCTATGCAATTTTGCGATCACTTCTGATTTCCGATCTACGGCTCTGTGTATTAACTGCAGTGCATCACAAAAACAGCTGATTGAGATTTAGCGCTAATCAAAGAACCGGCTTTACTAACGTGATGTGCATGCATTAATCAACGATTAAATCGCCCAGCCCTAGTGACAACATACAAACACTTCTGGGATTTATACACATGAAACTAGGTCAGTAGGTGGAGTCAACAATCAAACACCAAGACAACAAACAAGGGGGGAGGAGACATGAGTGGGAACCGTGACAACATATGAGATGGGCGGTGACAAGATTACATTGGAAGGAGCCCATGAATAAAAACAGACACAAAACATACACACACAGTTTGCTGGGAGCTGGATGGCCATCAGCAGGCTGGCACATCCAGCTGATCATGACATAGCCCCCCCTCTAAGGAGCGGCTTCCAGACGCACTAGACTTAGAAGGCGGGGCAGGTGACGGAGAAGTCCTCCAGGGTGAGCCCTCAGCAACGACGCCCTCTAAGGGCCAAACAGGCAGCGAAACTGCACAAAGGAGCACAGACAGGTTAGTATAGGCCTTTACGGCCGAGTTCGTACCTGAAACTGGTTTGTGGTGAGTGGTCCCAGAAGTCAGGGGAGATTCAAAGGTGCTTTCGACGGCTCTTGGGGCAGTTTCAGGACAGAGCAACAGTTCAGCAACCTCCACAGCTGGTCGGCTGGTCCGGAGCAGGGCGTGAGTGCAATAACAACCTCCTTGGCTGGTCCCGGGCTGAACTAGGGGTCAAAGACGGCCTCCGTGGCTGGTTCAGGGCAACATGAAAGCTCAAAGTCCTGAATGATCGGTTCCGTGGATCTGCTATGCATGAAATTAGCCCCTTATGCAACACACAAACCCTGCTGTTTCCATATATGCAGTACTCACAACGTCGGTGAAGCCTGGAATGACGTCCGTGATTGCTGGCAACAAGTGCAGAGGCTCCAAGGCAGCGGCCATTTCTTAAGCAGTCTTCGATGCCGCGGCCATTTTAGGGGAATATCCAGACGCAACTACCACCTTGCCCGCATACTCGGGATTGTTGGTTATTTTGTGTGAAGTCAGAATGTAAAAATGTCTCTGGTACCTGCTTATAATTCTGCTTGCGAGGCGAAGAAAAGTCTCTGGTGGTTAAAGAAACATGGAGTGGCAAGGCGACAGGACGACAGTGCAAAAATTGACTGTGACAACATACACAAACTTCAGGGATTTATACACATGAAACTAGGTCAGTGGGTGGAGTCAACAATCGAACACCAAGATGACAAACAAGGGGGCGGAGACATGAGTGGGAACCGTGACAACATATGAGATGGGCGGTGACAAGAGTACATTGGAAGGAGTCCATGAATGAAAACAGACACAAAACACATCCAGCTGATTATGACAATCACTATGGTAAATTATATTTGAATGGATTGTTATTGCTGCTTACCTAAGCATTTGTTGTATTTCATGAACTCTAAATGTATTGTTTTACTAGTACTTATAAGTATTTAAATGTCTGAAATCTAAAATAAACATTTTGTGGATAAACTGCATAGTTGTGAATATATACAGTATAGTGGGGTTTTAGAGTCAGCCGGATCGCGAACACATTCTGAGGCAGCTATGTGACGTCATTGAATGTCCTAAATCCCCCTGCTGAGTAAAATAGCTTGCTGGTTTAAGCTGGAAATGTGGCCAAAACCCCTCTAAAACCAGCCTGCTGACCAGCTTAAACCAGCTAAGACCGGGCTGGTCTTCTAGCTAAACCAGCCAACCAGCCTAGAATGATTTTTAGCAGTTTTTTTTTTTTTCAGCAGGGCATATATGTGGGACCATACTCCCAGGGGCTTGAGAATACAAATCCTGTATGTGGTCTGTACCACTCTCTGTGTTGTGTACAGTGTTGGACAATTTTAGGCCATTGCACACACTATCATACTATCCTATCAATACTATCCTATTTATTTGCTGTGTCTTATAAAGTGTTTTTGAAGTAAAAATATCCGTATTTACAACCCAACCCTTACAACCCTTTCAGTATAAAAGTGTTTACTGCTGACTCACTCTTGTCGTCATCTAATGTCAGAATAATGGGACTAAAGTCAATGTCATGAGCACATACGGTACACACCATTTCTCAGTGCTATTAATATTATCATTAGATTTTAACCACAACAAATTAAGTGTTGAGCTACCACTGATGCCCCGGAGCGCACATTCTCAAATTTTTGATGCAATTTTCAAATTATCTTTATTAACAAACTGCATATTTGAAATCTAAACAAGTACATTATTGCCTAAACTTTTGATGACACAAAAATAGTATTGTTTATAGAATGACAGTGGTTCCGGGCGTCCTCTGTCACACTCGCTGTGAGAAATACTGTTTACTTGTAACTAAACTAAGACATTTTCTTTAAGCATAACTTTGTAATGGATTACATATAAAATCACAATAGAAAGAAAGTGGTGCAGCTACTGTAGCTGCGCTTCCTCCCATAGATGACAAAGGGCAGTGTGGGATGTAGAGAATTCCCCAGGTGTCGTCACATTGCTGATGAAGTAGAGCTCAGGGAATGTGGGGAAATGAGCAAATGAGCAGATTGTGTGAGACTGAAGCATGTGGGTTGTGTCCACAGAGATGTTTAGTGAGCCACGGTCTTGTATTTGGTGTGTTTTTATGTGAACAGAACAGAGGAGACGCACAATGTTCCCTCCCCCTCCTCATCCACCCCCTCACCGGTGGAGCTCTCTGATGGAAATACGCACCCGCTTTATGTTCATGTCAGATGTACTTTGGCTTTATCTGTAGCAGATGCTTTTCACATAATATTTACCTAATCACACGAGCAGCTCGACTCAGTGCTGCCAGATCCATTCAGCACCTTCAATCCAAGCTTTAGCACTTTCACAGTATCCTCAGAATCCAATACGCCTGAAAAGACAACTAGAAATCATGTACTGTATATTTTTTCAATTAGATTATTTATATATATATATACACACACACACTGTATATTGAAAAATTACATTTTGAAATGCTACATTTTAAAGTATTTTTAGAATGTTATTATCCCTGTGATGCAAAACTGCATCTGCAGTCTTCAGTGTCATTGTGATACATTTTTATTATACATGTAATTTTTTTAGGACTATAAAATGTTAATATTAATAGCATTTATTTGAAATCGAAATCATCTACCATCTGTCCATCTATCTATCTGTCTATCTGTCTGTACTATATTACAGTATATTATGATTGTTATTTTGTTAGTTCCATTTTACATTTTTAATGATAATTTTTAAACCTAATATTAAAATACTCTACACCACTATGCTTAATCTACTCTACTGTACCGCACTATAATGTAATTAATATACCATAAGCAAATACATTTTACATTTATGCTTAAAACAAGAAGAACCAGAAATCCCCCTTGATAGATAAAATACTGTCAGGAGCCTTTCTAATACTTAGCATGCATCTGTGTTATTATCCTTGATGCTATTGTTCTTTTTTTCTTGTCCCTAATGATTATCCAACCATTAGCCCATTTACAAATTAGCCTGTTAAACGTTTGTGTGAGATCTCAACAAGGATGAGCCTAACACAGAATCAGCTTTGTGGTGTTTGTAGCAGATTAAACATAATGAAGCTTGTTTGAAGATGTATTCTGGGATAATCTTGGTCTCTGTGTGGATCGTCTATATCATTTTGTCTACTTCAACTCGCTGTTGACATTTCAACATCTGTTCTCTTAAGCACTACAGCTGCTGTCAGAATGTGCAGAACCGTCCTGAAGTCACTTTTTTTTTAAAGTCTCTGGGTTTATTCCCCTCTAGCAAACAGCCGGCTGAACTGACGGGTGTGACAGCGTAGTTTAAAGGTGCCGTAATGATTTTGCAAGCAACTGCGATGTTGAACCTCATTTCAACTCTCGGACTTGTCACTTTCTCAACAAGGTTTGATTTTAGCAGACGTCGGGAAGCCCCGGGGATTAGAAGACTTCTGGATTTTTGTGTTTCGCTGAGTGGGATCAAGACCTGTGACACAAGAATAGAGTTTGCCCTGATTCCAGAATGTAGAGTCGAGTCATTTCCGCAGCGTTGGAAAGGAAGGCAGAAAGTTTGGGTTGTCAGACTTTACCATATAATTGAAAGGTGTATTAACATACTCATGCGAATTTAATGACCTAAACCTTTTCCAGGAAACAGGAGTACAACTGTTTGGCAAATATATTTATCATTATACTATAAGAAATCACAGCCTTGATAGAGAACTAGTTCAAACGCATAGAGGATGGTGACAACGATCAGCTTGTCACATGGCTTAAAGCTAATCGTTCTGGCATTTAACTTTCGGCACAAAATCAAGAAGTGCCAACTTGGGAAGAAACCATCTGCCTTAAGTGTTAAAGGGTTAGATCACCCTAAACTGAAAACCAGGTTACCATTTATTCCATTTACACGAGTTTTTACACACTATTGACTTTAATGTAATGACAAAAGATTCTGTTTTTGCCTGGCATTAAAGGGATAGTTATAGTTACAGACAAATTACATTTCTGTCATTAACTCACTCTCATGTCATTCCAATTTTGCTTGTCCTCTGAACACAAATTAAGATATTTTGATAAAGTGTTATCTCTCTGACCCTCCTATAGACGTCAGCTGTGATTTCACGAAGCTTCTTTGCACGTAGAAAACATAGAAATCGATTCAACAATTCTTCCTACATAATTAACGTCTTCTGCTGAACGTAAATGTCGAAGTCTTGGGCCCCGGAGACCCGATCAGATCAGCCAGATCACTGTTTATACAGGAAGATAAAAGAGAGTCAGGAATCGCGTCTTGTCTCTGCCAGCTCCACTGTATATGTATTGACAAATATTCACTATTCAGCATGAACAAACACTTGTGTTTTCTTCAAAAGAAAAGAAATAAAGTCTCAGTATTGTCATTGTTTGTCTCCTACATCCATTCCTTGGACCTTGTATTCTCTGCATTTAGTCTAAGATTTTTAACATTCAAAAATCTCTCGTTCATATTCTTTCTGTTACATCTAGTATTAGTTTACTCAGCTTATGCACCTAAATGCAAACTTTAACTCTGAAAACAGTTTTCTCAATTGTTCACATTATATTTACCTGTTTATACAGGAAGACAAAATAGAGTCAGGAATCGCGTCTTGTCTCTGTCTGACATTGACACATTTTCTGTGGGCACCACATAAACAGAAGCGTTGTTTACTTCCATAAAGTGCATGCTGTCTATTAAACTTAAACTACACTGATTACATTCAGCCCAACCTGCGCATGCTGAATGTAAGATGAACAATGGTCTTACAGGTTTGGAACGACAGAAGTTTTGAGTGAGCTAACCCTTTAACCATATACAGTGCCTAATTGAAATTAATTAAATAATTCATTATATAAAATATAGCGTGCAGCGGCCAGCCAATCAGATGCAGTTATATCCATCAGTAGCAGCTAGAAATTCCCATCATGCTGTAAGTAGCAGTTCACTTCATGATTTTTTTAACTTGGGCTGAAACTGCACTACCAGATGTCCTTGAATGGAGTCATTGTTAATGTTAATGATTGACTGTTTAAAGACTGCGAGGCTTGTGGTCCGCTTAGCTGCGCTCGCATTGCAGAATTATAAGGACATACCTTTTAATTTCACTGTCGCTGTTATGTAGCGTTTGATTAATGGCCTTCTAAGCTCGTTTCAATAATTCATGAATAATTCTACTTTATGGTCATGAATAAGTTCCCAAAATCCCAAATCATTTTCTGCTATTTTATGCATGTATACATGAACTTGCGAAAGAAGAAAAAGGCAGGACGTTCTCGCTTCATTACATTTTCTGTTTAGAAGCCGTAATCTCGAGTAGTATTGCGAAACAGACAAAATACTGACTGACAGATAAAAATCGTTTGATGGGAGATTAATGGTGCAGTTGGAAATCGCAGGCCTTGATCTGACAGACAAGGAGCAGGTTAGATGGTGAGAGAGACTGACAGCAAGCGCTTGTTTATGATAGCATTGCCTTGACTGCAGGTTCCCGTGGTATGGGGCCACCAGGGAAGGGTCGTCCGTGATGCTCCTGACCCCGTTGTGTTCTCATCCAGCTGTACAGAGTCTCACCCAAAGGGTAGTGGGTTGTCTGAGTGACTACATTCACCCGTCTCTCATTCTGGAATCTTCCACAGCCCAAAAACAGGAGGGCGTGGGGTGGAAGAGTCACTTAGCAGATGGATGAATAAATTATTTAGCAATGCTTCACTAAATCAGCCGTGTTCTCAAAAAATAAATCGTGGGAGTGAAATAAAGCTGTTTCATTGACATCTAAGAGAACACAATAGCAAGAAGTGGACTGATGGTTGATGAGACATTTCAGTACAACACAGTTGAGTGAAGTATTGTGCTCAATAAATATGCATTGAAATATTACTATTGTTATTGAAAGAACAGAATAGAGAGAGTCTCGCCATAGCTGCACGGTAACAATAGTTGGAGTTAGTATCGTTTAATCAAAACACCCATACAACATTACTGCTGTGTTTATGAATGAGAAAACCATAATTAAATGGAAATATTTTGGCATTCATGGGCCGTCTGGCACTGAAGCTGAGTTTGTGCACATTTTCAGAGTAAAATAATTTTAATTGTTATTTTAACAAATATTTTCACTTTGTTTGATTATACGTGCAAATGAGGTGCAATCACTTAAATGTTAATCTCAGTGACAATATCTAAGCTAAATGCAGTTTGTGTGTTATGTGGACAGTTCGATATATTCAATCATGGGTTTATGTACAGTATACTGTACATCAAAAACTAAAAAACTAAAAACTTTAACTGTTGCATGCTATTTCCCCATTTTTAAGTCTCCAGGCCATAAACACCTCATGTCATGTTGAACTGAAAATATTGAAACTATTGAAAAATATGTTTTTACTTTGATATGTTCAGTGCCAGTTTTACTAACAACTAGTGCCAATGCAAACCATCTCTGGCCGTAAAATAGTACTGTCAGAAAGGGTGAGTGAAAAGGCATGGAGAGAGGTTTTTTTTATTTTGCACGCAATCCTAATTGAGTTACCTTTGAGAATCGAGAATACCTTTTTAGATGCTATATGAGGAGAGTATTCAAAAGAATCATAAATCGTGTTTTACTAACATTTGCGCTCATTTAATTACTGACTTGGAACCCTCAACTAGGAGTCACGCAATACCAGCTCTATCAAAACTTCTAGCGAATCTTTCATTTTTGGCCTCTGGTTGTTTTCAATGTACTGTGGCTTCTCTATTTCTTTATTCTGTATTATTTTAATTTGTGCTGTGCTTGGTATATTGAGTCATTCTATATGTAAATGAGATGTTGCATCAATATTCTTTAATTTGCATATTGTTAGTAAATCGCCGTAGAAAATCCCACACCCATCTGCATTTTAGAAATGCATTCTCGTGCTAATGTACCCTTCTTGGTAAAACCGGCCCTAAATAATGGTCATTACTGATAATCTTACTGTATATACCAATAAGAGAATTGTTAATATTATAATTATTTATAAATATTTAGGGTAAAGGACCAATGGCCATTTTTTATTTATTTATTAAGTGAGCATTACTGTATGTGCTAGTAAACGTGATCTAAATGTATAAAATAGTACAGGGAAAGAAAGAGAAACATTAAAATCCAATCTTGACAGATAGTACTGGCCATTAATCAGTATGCTACCAAGACTTCATATATCCCTTAATTTGATACCCCAATGTATCTGTTCCTTGTTTACTTATATCCTTTGAAAATTTTTGAAAACCTTTTTTTTTTTTTGAAAGCATTTAAGCTGTCTTAAGCACTTTACATTTCAGCAAACAACAAAGCCTACCTAATGGCATATGTAATTAAATGTGAATTCGCTTTTGGCACATTTCCATAGACTATTTTTCTTTCCTCAAGGGCAAACGAGACAGACCAGCGGTGTTTCATGCTCAAAGTGCACCTGAATGCAACGTCCCAAACCATATGACACGGGACATCCCGTCGGCATCCAATATAAAATTATAGCTGCAATAAAGCAGATCTAAAATCCATCAAATGCTATATTCGAGTCACACAACACCACCCAAAGGGCTCAAAAAAAAACAACAACAAAATTTGCAAATGTTTGATCTATGTTTTTTTGTATGTGAGAGGTAGATTAGACCATATGGTTTGCTCAGTAATAGGCCTCCCATGGTAAATCACAGAAAGGCATGGAGTGTGTTTTAATGCAGCAGCTGATATTGCAGTGTTACACACAGGAATTGGAGCCATCTTTGCTTCTGGGTGGCAGGTGGCCATCAGTTATCATGTACCCCGTTTGGGACTGAATACACAAAAGCTTTAAACCCAGAGAAAGAGAGAGATTTGTGAAATGTTCATGCTTTGAATGCTTACTTTCTTTGTCTATTTTCTGTATGACAAAAAATGACCACATTTAATGCAACACTTTCAGAAGGTTTTTTGCATTATATTCAGCAATTTACTGTCCGACACTTTATCTTTAAGTTACTGTCTAAATGTGTTCGCTAGTGCATATTGGGATTTAATGACAAAAGCTGTAGTAATTAGCTTCTTGGTAAATACCATTTCAGAAAAGATAATTCACTGGTTCGCCATTACTTTGGAGTAACGAGGGAGTTTGATGACTTTTTGTCGTCCTCTGCGGAAACAGTGATATAGGCATTGTTTCTTTATCTGAAAATTATGCACGACCATTAACTGGCTTCCTTCATTATCCTTACTCCGACTGAGACAACTGTCAAGTGAAATGTCTTTAACTAATAATGACTTGCTCTTGTTTTTCTGATGGATTTCTTGTGGATTTCTTCTGAGGTAAACAAGCAGCTGCTAAGAAGTTCTCAAAAACCATGCAACTAGTGTTACTTCTTCTTATCTCCCAGAGGAGGTGAAAAATCTCAAACTTACCCAACCAGTCAGCCTTAGGAACCAGCATGACTCAATTAGTGTTTTGTTGTGCTTAACATAGTTTTTTTTTTATGGTAAGCTGAGTTCTTCTTTTTATTGTGTCAAGAACCTCCCGGAAGACAACTCTTAAAATAGACTCAAAGTGTTAAACAAAACTCTGAGCCACACCAAAATTGTTGCAGTCATTCAAGGCAATGCCAATTTGTGGTATGGAAATGCAGCCCGGGCCCGAGCATATCTTCCTTCGTAGCATTAGCCCTTCATGGAAGCAGCAGTATCTCTAGAGTATTGCCTACATAGGTAGCGTGACCTCTGCGTTTGGTAATTGAAACCAGAAATATTCAATCTGTACTGTACCGTTCCCTCCATTTGACCAAATTGAATAAAGGTACTGAGGGAAATCAAGCCAATCAAAGTGAATCTTCTGAGATGTGAGGGAAAAAAAAGATTTGAGCTCTGTGATGCGTGATTGGACTCACATATACGATTTGTTGGATGTTACAGATCTGCGATTTTAATAGAGAGACATTCATACAACCTTCATATTCAGAGGTGCAAAGTTAAAGAAAATATGGAATGAATGGTTGTCAGAATCAGAATGGTTGATTTGTACCACTAACTGATAATGAGCTTTGTTAAGATTGACTAATCGACTAGTGATTTAGACAATCTGCTAACTAGTATTGAATAGCCATGTCTTATACTAAATGGTGGGACAGTTTTCAAGTTTTTACTTTGATCATTTAGACTTGACTACTACATTGTTAAGAAATTGCAGTTGTATTGTTATTATTAGTTTTTTTTCCTGTTAAACTTTTATTAGACTGCATTGGAAATAAGAATGCTAATTTTGGTTATTTTATTTTTACTAACTGATAACCGACGGTCTTCAAGCCATTATTAAACAACAAGATTATGTTAAATTACAATTAAACTAGAATTTACACGTGGCTGTCACACATAAATTCGTTTTCAGGGAAGCAAAAAGCAGCATAAACATCAGAATTTGAGGATTGACATGTTCACATCACATGCAGTGCTTGTGCGAACAGAGAAAAACTTAAAGCTATACATAAAAGATATAAATAGGCTCATATGCGAAATGTATTTTCTAAATAAACAATAAATGAACAATACGGATGGAAAAAAAAACAACAGGTTGCAACCTACATTCACTTTTTCAGTTAATTTCTGTAATGTGCTCTTTAGAAAGCTGTCTGCCGGAAACTGTCTGTTTTACTCTATGTTCATCAATAAACAGCCTGCATTTGAACCCGCACGTCTCCTCACCTTGCTCCCGTGACATAATGCTTAACTGTGAACAAATTAACCATTAATTAATGCTTAACTAATGCATCATTCTGACCCCCTATTCATGAAGTGTTACCAAAAAATCAACTGCACGCAGTTACTAACTCTACAGTTTTCTTCTTCAGAACACTATAAATTTGAACATAGTCTATAAAGCAACATGAAATTACGATATGTATGTCTTAGAGGTAACTCGTCTTTTTCTTACCATTTCTAAGATTTTAGATTAAGGATTTTAGCAACAATAAAGTGAATATGATTTATGTACTTTTGAACTAGAAAAAGTGCTTTGACTCGAGCAAAACCACGAACACAGATGCTGCCTGTAGGATAATTATGTCATTATGCTAAACGATAAATGACGATTTGCATGAGGATAAAAAATGTCATGCAAAAAATGTCATGCAAAATACCACATAGCACCTTACCACTGAGTCTATACATTTTTAAAACAAAAGAGATATTTCTAAGAGCTTGTCTCCTGTGTTTTTAGATTTTTAAATATTTTTCCCATTTATAATTCACCACCTCAATGGTTTAACACATTTTCTTGCCTGAAGGACTTGTGTCCTCCAAGTTATTACTTAAACATGGTCAAAACTGAGTAGCCTTATGCATAAAAATGAGCCCTAACTTCTGCACAAGCCTTAATCATTTGATGATAATCAGCTGATATCAGTGAGCTGTGCACTTGGCTGCTTCCCTTTATGTGTTAGTGGACTGAATAATGATGTGAATTAAGGGACTCGGCATCTGTTGCAGCAGGTTGTGTTTTGAGGGGTGCTTTTAACAATCGTTTCACTATCGATCAAGGCCCAGCTCTGTTTAATTCATCAGAACTCTAGCCCGGTGAAAGCCGTGGGAGACACAAGGCCTAGTACGTTTGATTACCTCTGATCAAGAGAAAACGCCTATCTCGATTGTAATCCTCCTGTGGTTACTTGTGTTGAGGGCCTTGATCAAAGCATGATGGGATTAAGCCTAGAAATTAGGATGGCAAGGAATCAAGAAAGAAGGGAAAGAGAACAGATCCATCTTTGTGCTTGATGCATATAACAAAATATGCACAAATATGCGACTTATGCTTTGCACGTAATGTCACACAATTCTCCAAAACAGCAGGTGGCAGTGTGGACAAAATCAGCCAGAAACAATTGCCAGAAGGCTTTTGTGGAACTTGTCATTTAACCATACTAAATAAATAAAGATGCTATGGAAAAAGTGAACTTTGTAAAAATACTGTTGGGGACATCAGTTAATCCATCGTTCCCTTCAATGCCTACAGTACTTTGATCCAAGGTAGTTATATAAGATTTCATTTTGGTTGCCAAATTGATCAAATACTGAGGGACAGAAGAAAATTACCTTTCTAAAGCTTCAAAATCAGTTGAACCAGTTCACAAAATCTCTAAAAGACCTACATACACTGCATGATTTTCATTTGTCTCTGATTTAAGATTTAAGGCATTGTCAAACAATTGTGATGATTTGTGATCATAGCTCATAATCGGTAGTCCTGTGATGTACGGAGAGAGGTTCAAAGAAAGCCTTGTTCATATGCTACGATACACCATGATCATTGTGCTTTCTGGTACAGTTCAAGTTTGCTGACCAACCAATAAAAAAACGACATGAAAATGCAAATAATTATTATTTAAAGGGTTAGTTTAACCAAAAATGAAAATTCTTGGTGTGATTTTACCAAGTACAAGATGTTTCTGGATCAACATTCCAATTAACCCATTTAGAGTTAAGGGGTTATTTTTCTAGAAATATTTGTTTTAGGCTTGTGATCAGGATTCTACAACCTTTGTTGATCAGCTATTCTTTCCCAATGATAGGAATACATTTGGAGTAGGGTTAGGTTAAAGGAACACTCCACTTTTTTTGGAAATAGGCTCATTTTCCAACATCCCTAGAGTAATACAGATGTGTTTTAC
>JAUCNO010000241.1:1713334-1725759 GCA_032353835.1 Enteromius viviparus | reverse complement strand
GGTAAAACACATCTGTATTACTCTAGGGATGTTGGAAAATAAGCCTATTTCCAAAAAAGTGGAGTGTTCCTTTAAGGGCGAGAGATTGTGATATTTATATTTTTGTACTGTGATGTTGATACAGGATCATGTCTTACTTGGCAAAATCACTGTGACCCATTAATTACTCACCTTTATGTCGTTCCAATGACCTTTGTTCATCTTCAGAACCTAATTTCAGCTATTTTTTATGAGATTAGAGAGCCGCCGGACCCTCCATAGACAGCAACACAACTGAAATGATCCCAGATCCAGAAACGTGGGAAAAACATTTTAAAACAGTGACATGTGACATCATTGGATCAACCTCAGTTTTTGTGACGCTATGAAAATACTTTTTTTACGCAAAGAAAACAAAAATAACATAATTTACTCAACCTTTCTTCTCCCCTGAGTAACGTCTTCCGCCAATTTTGAGAGTATTGCAACGTAATTCATACGCGTGCTTTAATATTTGATGTAATAAGCCTTGTTTACATCCGGGAGAAAGCACGCACATCTACGTTATCTACGACGTTTACGGCTATCTCTAAAATGGCGGAAATTCCAAAGATGAATTAAGATCTTACGGGTTTTTAAGGGTTTGAAGGTGAGTAATTAATGGGTGAACTAACCCTTTAATACATTTTATTTTGGGGTGAACTTTCCCTTTAACACAACATTGCAACTTTAAAGTCATTTTATGCAATCCACGACATTTCGAGAGAAAAAAAAAAAAAACCTGTTCTTTTATTATTCTGCTTAATTTGAACCAGAGCAGTTCAATACCCAGCATATTTAAATAAAATCACCAAACTCAAGTGTATTGCTTTCACGTGTTTACTTTAGTGTACAAAAGGCAGTTCACATAATGATTTGCATAAATACCCTCTCTAAGCAGGAATGACTTGCGAGCTGTAACAGGCAATTTCACACTCTAGGCAAAAACATGGTCCTTTTAAACGTATTTGCAATAGTTCTTCTGGCTTTAAAATAACCTGGTATACATGGATTTCACATCTAGTAAAGACAACTTTACCTCAAATTTGTTCAATAGGATTGAAACACTACACAAAAAACTGCTGACAAAGATTTGGATATGCATAACTCAGGGGTCAGAGTTTGATTGGTTAGCGGTTAGCACCTGCTGGTAGGTTCCACAAATGCTCTGTTCTGCCTGCAATAAGTCTGTTTTTAGTGACAGATTTTCACAAGACATTTAGTTTGTGATAGAGGAGCAGCTTCATGTGAAATGAATGAGAGCGGTAACGGATTGCATTCACCAGGTGTTTTAAACCACCTTGGCATGGTGAAAGCAATTGCAGCACAGATGCCACTTTTGGTTCTCAGTCCCTCATATTCAAATATGTTGAGCATAAACAAGAGCTGATACACTGAAAAGAATGATTCATTGAATTCACATTTCTATTTCTTTTTTTTTAAGATAAGTGGTTCCAATCCCTTTATTTTAGTTACATGTAAACAAACTAATTTAGTTGATTAACCCTTAACTAAATTGGTTTATTACATGATACAACTCATTTATTTTTGCAACCGCTTATTCAAAAATAAATAAAGTCTGCAATTTATTTTAGCTAATTTTGATACTGAAGTGTTACGTAACGACCATTGTTTTTTTGCACTGTGATTGTGTGTTTTCTTAAGATATATGGATTGTATGCATGATTTTCTTAAATAAGTAAATACATTGCCTTTGAATGTACTGTATGCTTTGCACAGGATTTTTTTGTAAACTAAATACTGGTAGTTACAATGTAAAAATGTTACAATTAAAGACAAAAATAGGATTTATTAATTTTATTTATTTATTATTGTCATTTTTTTATATTAAATATTTCTACTTCATATGGATCTCAAAGTGTCATCTATCACTTTCTTTTTCTGGACATTGTGATGCATGCTAGGGATGATAACCACTAAACCTTGTCTGGACGGGAGCTTTTTCTGAGTCTTGTCAGAGCTGAAATGTGTATTTTATTTTAAGGGTGGTTGGTTAGGAGCAAATCTCTCCGAGGTTCACTGGCTGTACCCAGGTAGAGGTCATTACCATGTGACAAGAAAGAAAGAGCTAGCCAACAGCTAACCAAAGCCATGGGATAGAGCCTGACAGACATCATTATGAGTGCACACCCAGCATTTGAACATCTGTAGTTTTGCTGATGTAAATGAAGAGTAAAGTTTATTAAATCGGAGATGAACACAGACTGTTAGGCAGCATGTTTCCTGCGCTCCTCCTCAAAGCTGCGGGTGTGTGTGTAAGAGCGCGCCAGCCGTACACCCCACAATATGAACACAATTAAAACCTTCTGCGTGCTGTCTGGAATCTACTCTGTTAGCTCCAGATGCCAAAATGCATCACACTGACTGGCAGAAAAGAGCACAAGGGCATTGCGTCCTTATGAGTGATTTTAATGAAGTCTGGTAGAAAGAGAATGATTGAAAAGCTAATGAAGCGGTATAGACGGAAGAAGAGACTAGCAAAAAACTAAAGCGGGAGAGAATCTGTAAATCTTCTCTTGGGATTGGTGGGTGGCTTGATCCTGTAGGTCCAATCTCCCTGGGGAAGTCCTGCCATGTGACAAATTCAACCCACAGTTGTTTTCTTTTGAATTATGCATGCCATTTACAAGTCTGAACTTGCATGTGGATCCGATTTGTTTATTTATTTTAAAACTCACACCTGCAATGCATTACTTTTTGAAGCAGAGTCTGCTGATGGAATACCACAGAGCTAGTCAAAATGCCATATACTGTATCTGTGTATGTTTCGGATCAGGCCATTATTGAGTTGCTTCTGGTACTGTATTTCTCCAGAATCTGAGAGCTGAATGCAGTCATGTGCTTGCTTGAGTCTGTTTCCTGTTAATATAGTCAGTGTCTGAATCATTATGGGCCCCTTAATGCCACTTACTCTGTTCAGAGGAAGGTGATAATAAAATTCCAGTTAAATGAATGAATGAAGCATTTATATAGTGCTTTATCATGTATTGCCATACACCCAAAGCACTTGAGGGTCTCTCCTCAACCACCACTAGTGTGCAGCATCCACAGGACAACGGCGCCTGTGCGCTCACCAGACACCAGCTACAGATGGAGAGGGGAGAGAGAAAATCAGCCAATCAATGGATGGGGATTATTGGGAGGCCATAATAGACAAGGGCCAGTGGAAATTTGGCCAAGACAACAGGGTTATACCCCTACTCTTTACAATAAGTGTCATGGGATTTTTAATGACCTCAGTTTAACATCTCATCCGAAAGACGGTACTCTTTTTGACAGTACAGTGTCCCCGTCACTGTACTGGGGCATTAGGACCCACACAGACCACAAGGTGAGCACCCCCTGCTGGCCTCTCTAACACCTCTACCAACAGCAACCTAGTTTTCCCAGGAGGTCTCCCATCCAGGTACTGACCAGGCTCAACCCTGCTTAGCTTCAGTGGGCAACCATGCTTGGGCTGCAGGGTGATATGGCTGTGGCTTTGAATGAAGTTCTGAGAAGTGAGGTGTGCACTGATTGGCCAGCTATTCAGTCATTGTGATTGGCCAAATACCACAAGCATGTGACGAACATTATACGCCCCTTCCCATAATGTGATGCTCGGCCTGATGATACTAAAACAATAAAAGCCATTATAAAAGATGATTTCTTGCATCCAGTAGGGACACATTTAATGATTTTAATGACTTATACTGTCTTTTTACAAATCGAGTGGCATGGCATTACTATGTCTGCATTTGAACATCAAGCACTACTCTACACTGCTCAAACATTGCGTTTGAATAGTCTGTGACAAATCCTTTAAATATAAAAATACAAGTACTTACAGAAGTCAGAAGTGCCAGACTGTTCTTGCAGATGTAGGATTGCCTCACTTTCTAGTCTCTGTGCACAGCCAGCATAGACTGCTCTGTCAGGTTCAGGGATCTGTCCTCCGTAAATGTGCTGAACACACTGTAATATTTGTGTTCAACTGTTCTGGTACAGTGTTGGAAACACAACTTAACACTGATTTCTAGTTATCCTCATTTGAAAGCACAGAGTAGTTTCACTTTCACAATGAAACCTAGCGTCTTCAGAACATGGCGCCTGCAGCAACACTACAGAGAGAATAATACATCCACCTTCTTTCTTTAAGTAAACATTTGGGCAGTGTTATGAAAATAAACCCACACATTGACATAGAGAAGTGGGGGCGTGTTTAAACAGTCGTTTTAGGGGAATGTGAACAAGTCATAACTGTTATAACGAGTATCTCTTTGGTTTTAAGGCTTTAGCCTTTGCAACTTAAGGGATCTTATCTGTGCACTAACAGCCTGAAACAATCCAAAGAGAAAGGAAAACTTGAAATCGCATCATAAGTTTCAATATATGTGAATATAGTAATGGTTTTAGTCTGCTTCAACTGATCTACATCTAGATTTGATCTGTTTAGTTATCTTGAGTTATCTAGAGTGGCACAAGGCTTTGGAAAAGATGAAATGTTTCTCCTTAGTGTATTACCGTTATGGTTACATCTGTAAGTGTTTGGTAAGATGTTCAGCTAATGCTCTTTGTCCCAGCTGGAGCTGAAGCAACGAAGGTACATTCTACATTTCACAGAGCCATTACCCACCACATCAGAGTCATCTCTCTGGATATGAGAGCTTCATTTAAGACGCTAAAGATTTACGACACATTGTCTTGCTCAAACACGTTTGCTCCACCAGTTTTACCGCCATGGATACCAGTTAGCTTGTTGCACATGTGTAAACACAGCAATAAAGGATAGAACATTTAGGAAGCCTGAATAGGAATTTGCTTTATAAATGTTTTGCCATTATTTTACAATACCAGAGAAAGAATTCAATTGAATTGGGCCACTATGGCCATTTAGACTATAGTGAAAAAATAACCCCAGTTTAAAGTTAGAAGTCCTAACTTATTGTTTTTTTAATCTAATTAAATTCAATTGTTGAAAAAGTGGCCCAGCCTACATGAATTTATATTATAATAGTGTGTTCTTAAACATATTGTTTGTGAATCTCAGAATAACAATCCTCATGACTCGTGGTGAGGTCACTCTCTTGTATCGAGGGAAAATGCGGCTTTGAAACCCAATGAAGTGAGCTAATTCAGTGCACGTTAATGCAGGTAATGAGAAAGGGAGAGAGAGAGATGAGATCAGGCCTGGCAGACACACTCATGGATAATGATTGATCCTCTTCTGACCTTGACGGAGCAGGATAGATATATCTTGGAATCGATTTGCTAGATCTGAAAGCCCAATATTAAAATATGCTGAAAGCCGAGTAGCCAAAATCACGCGTTCACCACAGATAACCGCATTCAGCTCGGCTCGTACTGATGTGTCTCTCTCTGATTGGCTGATGGTATCTTTTTCCTAAAACATATGTTTCCCAATCCAGTCAATTCCTGGTGTTTAAAAAAAAAAAAGTTATCCCCTGCTCTTTTTTTTTGTTGAATATCTTGTTTCACTCAGAAACACATCACATTATGGTAATAAAATGAGTTGTGAATGGTATTTCAAATTGAGTTTAATGCGAGAAAAAGCTAAATCTGTCAGTGCAAATAAAAGAAAGCCCTCTCCGCACTCTGAGTTTGCAGGACTATTGCTGGGTAGCTCAGTCTCATAAAAATAAAATATAAAATCATATCTGATTCCAAATGCGCTGTCCTGCATTCAACCATAGAAGGACACATCAGTTAACCTTCAGCTTGATAGAATATTTTAAAGGACTTTTTGAAACTATTCATACTTTAAGCTATGAGTTGAGAACTACCTGTTAGGTCTGTTTAAGGATAGCAGATTAATCTAAAGTTCGTTTAACTTTAAAGAGCAGTCGTTTGTATTTGTGTAAGTGGTCTGATAAACAGACTGTTTGGTCTTAGCTGTGGCCAGCACTGAATTTAAAAGTTTATGTCAGTGTTTTTTTTTTTTTTTTCAATCGATGCAGGAGAATGCCATGAGTGATTTGGATATTTGGCCAGTGTGCCTATACACATTAACAAGCTGTCTTATTGATTTAATAGAGTTTCTCACTATCGTTCTTCTCCAAAAGTGGAGGAAAAAACAGATCTGCACTTAAAATGAGCCTTAAATTCCCTGTGGAACTTCAACTGGTACTGCATGGTGCAATGTAACATTGTGGTTTAAGACTGTAGAGCGCTAAATCAGGTGCTAAACAGGACTGATTCTTTAAGGAATGTTTTGGGTTCAGAGGTTAGTTTGTATGGACTGCATCTATGGCATGGCATAAAGCAAACAAAACTTAAACAACAATGAATCTGAAATCTGTGGTCTAAGACACAATTTTTGTTTTTAAACTTTCTGAAATGCCTTATTTAATTGAATGCATTTATAACAAGGAGCAGTGCAGACGTGCAGATTTATATGCAAACTATTTATTATCACAGAGTAGAGTCAGGCAAGGTTGATAACTGTGAACAGACAAATCAAAGGCAAAGGTGAGAGAATAATCCAGTAGCATAGCGAGGTCGGGGCAAACAGCAAACAGTATCCAAAGGGGCAGAGACAAGGACAAATATCCGAGGCAGGCAGGGTCAATAATAAATCCAGAACGGGGAACACACAAGGAACACAGGAACACAAATGGCTTACAGAGGGAGAAACACAAAGTACATCCACAATGATTAGGCACAGGCCGGTCCTTAAATACACCAGATAACGAGGTAACAAGGGGGATGAACTAATCTGTAGGCATAGAAATGCACAAGCGGGGTGGAGACATTACAGGGTTTGCATGGAGACAGCAGGAGACACTTCATAATACAAGTCCAGAACAGAGAACAGAGAGACATACAAACAATGAACATAGTCCGGGCTGGAGTGCCCTCTGGAGGCTTCCGTGGGCAACTCCAGTGCAGCTCGTGACAGCATGTTTGTTTGTTTGATTTTACAAACTAATTGATATGTCACAATTATGTTTTGTGGTAATTACATAATTACATGCTAGTTTGTATGCAATTGAAGTAGGATATTTAACTTTATGTGCGATAATGTAGTTTGCATTTTTCCATTAATAAAAACACGCAACCAAGATACAGTTCAATATACTTGTTGTTGTAGTTGTATAACTCTTTAATTATTAGTTAGTGTTTTTAATTGAATTGAATTTTTTAATTTTTTTATTTTTTTTGATGCCTCCACCAAATCGATCATGCAACCAGCATGCAAACGAACAAATGACAAAAACAAGTAAACATTAAATGTTATCCACAAAATCAGTCATGTGGTGCGACCAGCATTGTTACTGTATGTGTCAAGGTCATTTAGTATCTTAAAATAGCAGATAATGTGGCTTTTTAATTGCAAGGTAAGCTCAAAACTAGTTTCGTCTGACATATGGTGTAGAAATGTCGTGATATTTATGAAATTACTTCATGATATTGTTTACGATAAAGTCTTCGTCTTTGAAAAATGTTTCTTTATATTTGAAAAGGTTGAAATTTGCAATAATAAATTAAGATTTGTACATTCACTTATACAATATGAAAAAAAAAATAAATAAATATGATGTATAAAATTATGAAAGAAAAAAAAAATCTGATGTATTTATGAGACACAGTAGCCTTTTTAAGAAATTAGTGCATTTATTTTAAACTAGCCTTTTAAAAAGATATCTTTCCATTTTTAAACTATACATATAATCCTAATAATAATTATAATATTATATGTATAATAATACATATAAAAAGACCACACATAATATTAGCAGAAATTTGCCCAGAATTGTCCTCCTGTGCAGTTGACCTCATCAAAACACCCCACTGCAAAATGTTGGAGGTTTCTTCATTAATGGCTAAATTAATTAGACATTCTTTTCTGAGCATGTTAATGAGCTGTAACAGGAAGTGGTCATTATTGTTTTTTGGTTCGGCTTAGCCGTCAATCTTCTCCTTTCTCACCTGAGGTCTCTGGACTCTTTTAGAAACATAAAGAGAATAGACCGAAGAGCTCAAATGTCGGCTAATTGATGTGAATGTTTAGTGGCACTGTGCAGCAGGAGGATTATTCTAATTGGACTGTATTCATTAGAGGTTTTTTCATTCAAATGCCGTTACTCAGGGACTCAGATCTGTTCTGCCTGGGTTTGTGGTGATATGGTCCAGCAAAGGAAGTCTGGGTGTAGCAGATGTCTTAAGTATTTGAAAAAGAACAGTTCTTAAGAATCCACTTAACTGCCATGAGGTAAACAGCAACAGAATCAGAGGCACAGACTAGCATTTTGGCTGTTTATTAATTCTTATAAAGCACATATTAATGTATTATTCTGCATTACTCTATTAGATCCCTTAATCTCACCACATGCCTAAACAACCATATTAAATATCAATAAGCAGCAAATTAGCAGTTTACAGAGGAAAACTCTTAGTTACAGTAATAGACCATATGTCCTATATACTATTAACAAATTGATTATTAACATGCATAGTAGTACTTTGGAAGCACATATTCTGTATGATCATATTCCACACCCCTAATCCTATCCTTTATTCTGCCTAAACCAAACAACTACCTTGCTAACTATTAAGAAACAGCAAATCGTGAGTTTATTGAATTTATTTAAAAGTCATAGTTGGTTGTTAATGGCAAGAACTGGACCCTAAACAAGTATTCAAATATTTGACAATTCGGTAACACTTTGTGTTAAGGGTACATTAATTACTAGGAATTCATGCATACATTAATACCTGAATTGTACTTTACTTAATATTACTTTAGTAATTACTTTAGTAATATATCATGGATTTTTATGAATTTGTGCATAATAATAGTATTATTTTGTGCAGATAAAACATCTTGAATTACTAAATCCTAAATTCATGAGATATTAATGCATTAAATAAGGCATAATTCATGTATTAATTTATGCATTAATTCATAGTAATTCAAGTACTCTGGTCAAGTGTTACAGACAATTCTTTGCATTAATTATAATGTTACATATATTAGCATATAGGAGGTGTACAGTTTTTTGTGAAGAAAAGTGTAAAACAAGCAAAATTTGAATCCATTTAAATTCTCAATGCGATCAGATCTCAGTGCATCTCAGTTTAGTTTTTACCAGCAGCATTCTACTGTTTAAATGAAATATTGCATCAGATTGACTTTCAATTTTGGCTAAACCAGTGGTGTGATATTTTATTGGAACACAAGCAAGCCAAATTATTTTACTAACTTGATTCTAAATTTGAATATACAGATTCTTTTGCAAAAAAATCATGATGCATACACAAGGCATTTTAACTACAAATGGATGACTAGTCTTGAGTAGCTGGAAAGCTTTGCACATGAAATGATCAGCTTTAAAGAACAAGCTCCTGTTGTAAGAAAGAAACGTTTGATCTTTATCATGTCCTGCTCATTCTGAGGATGGTGGCTGTGGGGTTGTGTGTGTCAGAGAGAAAGTAGAATGAACAAAGAGATGAAAGCAAGAGGAAAAGTGAAGTTCAAGCTCAAATATTGGGCCTTGACCGCTTGACCCCTCCGAGTCACTCACCCTTGCGGAAGCAGAAATCTCAATTACCGTCACACTTAACATGGAGTGCAGGTCCAGGTTTGAGAGACCGCCTGGCCTCCTATGAGGTTAATTTACAGTCCAGAGAGGACAGCCGTGCAGTATGAAGCATGGAATTCATGAGGCTCAGTGAGAAGGTCTCGACTCGGTGGGTCACTTTTTATGGCAAAGAGCGAAGCGCAGTGAACTTGCTGCAAAACTCCTTTAACTCTTCAAGAGGAAGCTAAATTTGTGATTCGATCAAACTGGATGAGCTCAGACCAAGTGGACACATAAATTTACTCAAAATGACTCGTAAACTGAGATAATGTGACACTAATGAACATCTGTAACGACTGTCAAATTCAGATGAATATGATTACATTTCTTTCTGTTACAGTTAATGCTTTCTTTTTGGCAATTGTTTCTGTCAACACAAATGGAGGACAGTTATTGGTTTCATTGGTTCCTTGATGACCAAATAAAGCGGGGAGGGGAGATCTATTTCTGCTGGTGAAACATAATGTTTCTAAAAGAAAAATTCAATGCATAATATTTTTTTTCTTTTCCTCTGGTGATTCCACAATGACAGTTGCTATTAAAACAACCGAGGAGGACATGTGCTGATGTGCCATACTAGTCGTATTTTAAAGGTGGAAAGAGGAGATCTCTAATTCCTCTTTCTGCTGACAGCCGTGAAAAGCAGCATATTGATAATACTGCACAAATGTATGAGATTACATTTGTGTAAATGTGATGACAGCAAGATCAAAGATTGAGATATTTAAATGTAGAATATGTAGGACATTAGAAAAGCGAAATTGAGGTTCATCCCCTCGAGATGGGTTACATTCCTCGAACAGGGCCCCTAAAGTGGATTGAAGGTGATTTACATTTCATTAGTTTGCTACAATACAGGTGTACTTGCCTGGGGTGGACAAAACTGTTTATTTGGTTTGTGTTTATCAAATTCCTCTTCTCAAATTTAATAGTTTTTGTCCCCCATTCTATTTCTGCATTATAAATGTTCAAATAGCAACTTTGCTTTTAGATCTGTAGAATATTGCATGGCAGTAGAGACATTTGGCCTTGGGAGCAAACCTTCTATTTTTAGATTTTTCATGAACCTTGGTTTCTTTTCCATTTCTGAACTGTTATGAAGACTGCCGCTTTACCCTCCAGCTCATATATTTCCATAGAATGTAATATATTTTTCATATTTATTGATCATCCCATCCATCCGTTTGCAAGCTAAAGATATCATCCTGGCACATATGAAAAATATGTTGAAATTACTTTGAGTTTTTGGAATATACACTGCAAGAAATGCAAGCACACACAAGCTCGTCGTTGTATAGTCACATTCGGAATGCTTTTGGAATGTCACATTGCTCTGGCTGCCATGCCCATTGGCCCTTGAGATACTAAGCTGTTTGAGAGAAGCAGACACTACTTACATACAGTATGGCTGCTGGACCCTGTCCCTACCTTGACCAAAACCCTTCTTTGCACTCTCCCATGCATAGCAAGGACCCTACACCTCCGCTTTTGTTTTTTTATTTTGTACATCATGCTTTCCAGAGTATTATATTATTTTCATTTTGGAGGGATCTTAATATAGATTATTTTACTTTATTTGGATGGTCCCTTTAACGTATTCTGTTGATTATAAGTAACATTGCACCTATGTATCTACTAACTCTCAATAGAGTGCTAGCAGAGTATTAGTAGACTGGTAGGGCTAGGGTTAGAAAAGGTTGATATGTACTTGCAAAGTGACTTATAGTCAGTAGAGTGTCTTTTGGGAGACCAACACAATAAAGAGCTAGCAGATATTAATTAGAGAGTGTTCTAATATTCTAATGAGAGTTAGTTGACTTGTAGGTGCAAAGCTAATTATTGTCCACAGATTGTTCAAAAGGGACCATCAAAATAAAGTGTTACCATGAAAATTACTCTTTCCCTACTATCCCCATCATATTGCACATTTAGAGTGCTATAGGATGTTTTCTACTTTCCCTTGGATTACTGATTCGCTAAAAGCCTTGAATCAGGAGGGAAGCACTTATCTTGACCAAAACACTTCTTTGCACTCTGTATTCTTTACAACACCAAAACAAGAACATTACACCTTCATATCCTCAAGACACTTTTTGACACTACATGTATAAATAAAAAATGTGCAGGTATGTCAAACAGGCCATCCTTAGGGCAAGTAGTCTGCCCCTGTAGCAAACAGACAGTGAGGGATCCCTATAATCCCATCACAAATAGACCAATGGGGACCCCCAGAAGAATACAGAAAAGCGATTAACCCTTAAATGCATTAATGTCTAGCCAACTATTACATATGCATTTTCGACAAGGACCTATATATTTAGCACAGATGGATCTTTAATTGCTGAAATACCCTTAAAGCAAAATCAACTGAAAACTGCTGAAAAACAAACAAACAAACAAAAAAACTCTTGATATTACAAGAAATATTACAGAAAAAATTAATAAAGCATGCTACTATTTGAAACTTGAGAGGGTTCAATTTAAGCAGATGATTTCACCATCGCTGTCATCGTCAGAGAACACTTCTACTGTACATTCAGCATTGACCTCATACTTACAATCTCAACTATATTCACTAAACTATTGTTTTTAAGTACTTAATATTCAATATTTTACTCAACGGAAGCTTATTAACCACATCCAGCACCAAATGGTAGTAACATTTATATTTTATTTTGTATAGTAATTGTTTTACAGTAAAGCCATTTAAACCAGTTCAGTTTTTGCTGAAAATATTGATACATTTTACGCCTGTGAATTATGGATGAAACATCATGTCATCATTGTCACGGTGCCACCTTGAGG
>JAUCNO010000241.1:1691669-1703796 GCA_032353835.1 Enteromius viviparus | reverse complement strand
TAAAACACATCTGTATTACTCTAGGGATGTTGGAAAATGAGCCTATTTCCAAAAAAAGTGGAGTGTTCCTTTAAGAAAGGTATATTACTGTTCAAAAGTTTGGGGTTAATTTATTTTGAAATAAATTAATATATTGTATTTAGGAAGGACACATTAAATTGATCAAAAGTGACAGTTATAAAGACTTTTGTGTCATATGAATATTATTTATTTATTGTTTTTACATTCATGAAGAATATTAAGGGGATAAAATCATGGTTTTCACAAAAAATATGAAGCAGCAGAATTGTTTTCAACTTTGATAATAATGAGAAATAGTATTGTTTTAATTTCCTAAAAACACACAGTGAAGAATTAGCACTGAAAAGGCATGGACACAGTCATTTTTGCGCCTAACCTAACTGAACATGCATTTGTAGGAGTTTCCCTTTCAAAAGCAAAATTTATGAAACGCGACAAATGACTGATATTTAATAAAAAAAAGGCTTGTCTCAAACTATTTTGCGCTTAAAATTGTTGTTGCTGGGAGGATACACCATAGAGAACTTTTCGCGCACATATTAATTCATTTGCAATGCCAGAACATTATCCATACATATTGTTATGTGCTTTGGGAAATACAACAGGACGTGGTACTTTACTTTTCAGTGGCTTCTTTATTTCTGAATATTCACTTTTTTTTTTTGCGCTATGCTTTGTATATTGCGTTAGTCAATATGTAGATGAGATGTTCATCTGAGTTTTTTTTTCTCCATCGTGAAGTCATCAAGACTGCACTTTAAAAATAACATACTGTCTTCTGAACATTACTCGACTCAAACTGCATAATATGTTATAAAAAAGTGCAGTATATGTCCTTTTTCAAATCAAATAATATCCACTATTTACTGTACTTAACACATATTCCTGGCCCGAATGACCCATAAGTGAACATTACTTTAAAGGGGGAAAAAGTATAGAAGTGGCCCCTTTAAGAAGCTCCCTGTGGACGGTTGGGTTATAGTAAAGGTGTGAGCATGTATGTTTGTGTTTGTATAGTTGGCAGGGAGTAGTCGTCACGCTGCGGCACCACAGGACAGGGCTGTCGGGGCATTATAAAGAAGCGCTTCTGCCTCTGAGAGCCATCTGCATATTTAATGGTAGCCGGCTTTACCCAGCGGAGACGAGACATACCAGCAGGGAGGTCAGCTGAGTGGATTTGTGCATTTGCCGAGCACTCGGCAAGACTCTTCAGGTGAATAATCACAGATATTGTAGAAGAACGAGTGTCTGCAATGGCCTCTGACTCCTCAACCTGCTGTTCTTAATTCCCGCTCTCTTCATATACGGCTTTGGCCGGGCCGCCAGCACCTGCCTCTCCGCTTTATCCCAGAACTCAATTCAGCAGGCCGCGCGCCATTTGTAATGTATGTGAAAAGGCGTGCGCTCGGCGCTTCAGAAGCGGTTACTTGAGGATTTATAAATTCTGAAGGTCACTATGTTAATACAAACATTAATAATAAATGTGTGGCTCTGCAGAACCGTACCTGATTTGTGGGAGGTGATGAGTTCCAGGAGCTGCCGTCCCTCCTCCAGGAGACTGTCTTTCAGAGCGCCGTGACTGTCCACGTTGAGTTTGAAACTCTACACACACAGAACACAAAAATGACATGTCAGTGCAAGGGAATAATCTTAGTTCTTTTTTTTCTCCTCCTTCATACTTCCTGTCCTCTTCAGATTTCCCTCTTATCTTCCATTAGAACGTCTTCACACACAAATGCATAGAAAAAAAGACATTGCTCATCTGTCAGGAGGGCTGTATTGTTCAAGGGTTGCTCTTATAATGCTTAAAAGATTTAATGGGTAAAAAAAAAAAAATGTAAAAGAAAAAAATATGTATTTTGCATAAAAGAAGTGAAATCCGATTTAAGGAGAATATTAACATTTCTGCACTGTTTTCATGAAAACTATCCTCAGAATCACTCTTTTAGTCTCATCATATAATAAAGAGCAAGCTGTAAACACTAAAATATTCAGTGAAATAAGAATTAAAATATGTAAGGAGTAAAAAATAATGAGAAAAAAACAAGAAAAAAGGTATAATTTTAGATTTTTCTGCAAAACACTACAATATATTAATTTTACTGTAGTACTTTACACAGGGAATATGTGGAAATCAACATATAAACGCCACTTTTAAAAGAAATTGCAAAGGAACATATGAATAATACACATTTTATTGCCTATTGCAACTAATAAACATATGAGTTTAACGTGTTTCCTATTTTTATTTAATTTAAGAATCAACTTTCTCCTTGAATTTGCTTGGATAAATAAAAGATGAAAGCAAATAAATGGTTATGCGTTCACATACAGAAATACTACAGAGCTATAAAATGAATGCTGATGGCAGCTCAGATCATTTGATCCTTATGAAATGTGAAGTACAGAAATATTTTAGTTCAAACTGGTCACGATTCAATATTATTGTTTAGAAACAGAGAATCTGGAACTTCATTTGCTGAGATCGTTGAGATCTCTTTAGGAAACTTGAGCAAACTCTCAATATGCTCTCGAATTAATCTTAATGCAACCAAGAAAAACGAGACACATTAAATCAGTTTTAATGAATATTTGATTGCTAACAGGTTGCTGTTAAGAAAGATTTCTCAAGGATCATGTGACACTGAAGACTGGAGTAATGATGCAGAAAATTCAGCTTTGCATCACATGTCAAAATATGACATTTTTAAATATACATTAAAATAGAAAATCACTGCTTTCACTGTAGTTTACTGTAATAAATGCAAATAGCAGTTCAGATCACTTGATCATGATTGAAATTGGTGAGTTCATATTCTTCTGATCATGTTATGAGACTGTCGAGCGCTTTTCAGAAAACTTGAGAAAAAGTCTCAATTTGCTTTCCAATTAATCTCAATTGAGATATTAAGGACATCCCATGTGCTTTCCAATAGGACTCCTAACGGGTCACGTGAAATCAGCTTTCTTAAACTCGTCGTCCAGTTTCATCCCACTGAAACAAACACTCATAAGTCACATTAAGTGCTTCAGCAAGAATGTATATAATCTCCCTGCGCTGTCGACACGCAACCTTTAAACACCCTTCACACACTCCTTGATCTCAAACGAGTATTATTCATACATCCTCAGAGGAATGAAGCCCATCTCTCTGTATTTGTCCGAGTCTATCCTGCCATCCGCGCCGCTGAATTATTAACAAACGACAGCCGTCCCTCTAATTCATCATCCGCGGCATAAACTAATATTCAAATGACGTTATAAAACTGAAGCCGTTTCTCCCACACTGGCGCCCTCCAGAAAATGACCTCGGGACTGAGCAAACGTGCTGCCGTCTTTCTATTTCTGTCTTAAACCCACAATTCAGTGTGTGCCGCTCAGCGGCTCAAAGGATCCATCAGTCGGGTGCTTTCCAACTCTCAGTCATGTGTACGTCTCCCAACAGGCTGCCCATTTACTCTGATGTCTCTATTTCACCTTTTTTTTCCTCTCTCGAAACCCCCACCAAACACTGTTTTTCTTGCCCTCCAGTGGGTGCGGATGGGAGAAAGGAAAAAAAACTTTCATGTTGATTGGTTTTGATAATACCCACCACTCTCGAACGGAGGGCTCTCCAATTGCTAAGTGTAATCAAAGAGTAGAGAGCATTATCCTGCGTCCGCGAGGAAACGGGGGGGCAGCAAAGGATGTGCTTTTGAAGATGTGCGGAGGTTGACGGGTGGGAACGAGGGGGGCGGTGGGCCGCGCTCCCAAAGGGGGCCCGCGCTTGAGGAGCCTAGAGCCATCCTCACCTTCGATTCTCATCTCCTCAGATCTCCCTCTGCCCTGTTTCACACCATTACCGACCGTTTTGATCTGACCAGCGGCATGGAGGGCAGCGGGAGCCACCACAGCCCGTTTTCACCTTCAGCTGTCTGACGGGCTGCCTGTCTGTCTGACAGCAAACCTGACAGAAAGATGCATCAACGATCTGTAAAGAGTTTCCAATCCATCCCAAATGTCTGTTCATACACACGGTTTAACATGCTACTCGTACTAATGTTGCATTACGTACTGTATGCTCTCAGTGAGGTTATGTGTATGAACGGAATGGAAATGATGACTATGTGTAAAACAACATAGCATGTAGAATAACGCACACCACGACTCGATTGACTCGACTGACATTTTTTCTCTTTTACTATGTTTTAATTTTATTTAAATACTTAATAATAAATACTAAATGTCGTTCCAAATACCTCAAAAACTTCCTCCTCGGAACACAATTTATGATGTTCAGGATTAAAACTGGGAGGCTTGTGACTGTCCCATTGAATGCCAAACATGTCAAGGTGCAGAAAAGTATGATGAACCATAATATTATGAAGCTACAAGAATACTTTTTTATACAGAAAGAAAACAAAAAAAGCAACTTTATTCAAAAATTCGGAGCACCATTTTGGATAGCATCTGGTGGACAAACATTATATATACAGTTCTGTGTTAGACACAATGTAAACATACTCTGTTTATACAAATCAAAGTGTAAATACATGTACAAGACATATCTTTCTATTATGTTTAACACAGAACTGCATACATGGATAGCATCCATTCAAAGACCTCCAAAATTGTGCTATGAGAAAGAGCCGACTCTGAATCATTAAAACAAGTCATTTTTTTAAATGAGTCGTAAGCTGCTTCATGTTGACATCTAAATGAAACATTTATTGCTGCTCACTTGTTGCCGTTTTGAGAGCTTTAAAAATAGCTGTTTCCCAGGTAACGGCTGTACACAAAGCACCACTGTGCTCACAAACGCTGGTTTTAATGAAATCGACCAATCACTGCAAAATAGTTTTGTGCAAAACAAAACTAAACAAAATCGTGAAATGTTGTCTTGTCAACTAACTAAAATAAATTAAGATTAAATTTTAAAAAACACATTTTTTCCCAATTGTAATATCCCTTTCTGAACAAACAAAAATATTATCTTGCACTGTAGTGCCATTTTGCATATATATCTATAAATATCTTTGCAGTCAGACAAAATAATGATATTTCACTCTGGAAATGTAAGGTCAAAAAGAGTCCACTGCATTATAGGATACATTATGGGATATAGTATTCAATGCAGTGCGCTCAGGTTGTATACTGCACATTTTGGTAAATGTAAGCAGGTCTCTCGGGCATTCAGTGCATCCAGAAAATGCATACAACTATACACACATAATCCTGTAGTAGTATGTAACCAAGCATACGCTTACAAATATTGACTGGTGCACAACAACAACGTATGCAATGCATACTGTTAACCATGTAAGCTCTGACATATGATATAATAGGACAATGTAATTTATTAAAATGGAACAGTTTATTGAACTTTTAGACAAAAAAAAGTGTTTTGTTGAAAAAAGTGTTTTGTTGAAGATCATAGTGTACCATGTTTGAATATCATATATTTCAGGGTTTTATGGTTCATATGATACAAAAACAGTTTATTGAACCTTTAGACAATTTTTTTTTTGAGTATTGTATCATGTTTAAGGCTTTTTGTTCCTAATATTAACAAAAATGGCCAAAAAATGTGATATAATTATTGTACTGTAAATTAATAAGACCATCATGACAATATAACAGACTACTTACATGAAATGCATCCAAAATCATTTTACATCTCCCAGTAATATATGTTAGATGATGTTTAAATGCTTAGTTTTATGATCAAAGCAATGCAGTTTTTATTGTGGGCATGTAATGCAATGCAATACAATGATGATGAACGAATAAAAAGTCTTACGTATCACATCTGATACTCATATTTAAACATGATTTTTTTTTTAAATGTATGCATAATCAAATAAACCTAAGCTGCTTCAGTCCAGTAACCTTTCATCTTGAAATATCAAAATCAGTAAACCCTTCCCAGCATAAAGACACATGAACCACAGACTGAAGGAAGACGTGGCTGAAAAAGCAGAAACTCAAATCAGATGAAAAAAAATTTCGGTAACACTGCAGAATAGGGGTCAAAAATAATGCATTAGTTAAGCATTAATTAATGGTTAATTTGTTCACAATTGAGCATTAGTTGAGCAAAAACACACTATTAATGCTTAACTAATGCATTATTTTAGACCCCTATTCTAAAGTGTAACCTATTATACTATATTATATTTATCATATTTAAAATGTCAATTTAACAGAATTGGCAAAAAATAATCAAACTTTCTGCCATTTCAGACTTTCAATACACTCAATTCGGTGTGATTTATAAGTGTTTTAAATATTTTGGGCACATGCCAATGTCCTGAAAAGTAACCTTTTCCTTGTAATACAATTATTTAATTCGTTTAATATTTTATAATATGTAGCCGTATTACTGTATGTTGTATCAAATACATGCAGCATAAGAAACATCTTTCAAAAGCATAACAAAATTATAAATTAATCTAAATTGTTACAAACTTGACCAGCACTACATATGAAACACACATACCCACATCATGAAATATGCGACCTCGAAAAAATTCAATAAAAAATAAATAAATGTTTATGACCTTGCCTTTTAAAATTCTTTCTAGCTTGACAGCTCACTAGAGTTTTGATCAGAGCTAATATATGCAGCACAACCTCACAAAGTATCAAAGACTGACAGTAATGTGTATGTTCCTCTGGTTTGCTGTTGATTACGTGTCTGTAGAGCTCTGATGTTTGGGACGTTTAGAGTGTTCTGACTGACCCGTGGAGGAAGGTCTTATCTTATTAGAGATGTGACAGTCGAGTCTTAATGCTTTGACATGCCTCTGTCTCAGTGGTGCCTTCTTGTACATCCCCTTCTAACCCTGTGATCCATAAACACTGGCAAGCTGCTCTTGTGGTGAGTGCTGCTATTCAGAGGAGAGAGTGTGAGAGTGCTCCGATTTCATCTCATGGCTGCACTCCTTGGAAGCGTTTACCGCAGTTTATCGATTTAGGCATACACCCCCCCCACCCCCCACCCTCCTTCTTGTTTAATCATATCAGATTTTTAAGATAGCTCCAGATTGATGGTATTGATTGAGTCAGACAAAACTGTCAATTCCTGTCTGTGGGCTTGTTTTTTGAGGCAGATTTTTTTTTTTATGGAGAGCTTGTTGAGAATTTAAATGTACATGGCAGAATCAATGTGTTTTTGAGAGCACAAGTGTTAAAGAATCTGAGAATCTTTAATCAGATTGCATGTTATTTCTCAGTTTACATCAGTCAAACCTTGTTAACGGTACTCCACTTCCCTTAAGTCCACATAGACTCAAAATAGAATCTGTCTTAATGCAGGTTCCTGGTTATTATTAATTATTAAGTTATTATTAAGCTATTAACGTATTTGTTTATGCAGCCATGCTATTTTTACTTCCTTACACTGATTTGAGCTGTTTTGTCGAATCGTTTTACATGGGATTCGAAGCCGGTGCTTTTCAGCTCCTAAGTGCAAGGCCGTATCACATGAACTACCGAGTAAACCGTCTGAACTGGAAAGCTCATATATTTGAAGCTGTATATGTGATGACAACGTTCAAAAGTATCTGTTTTCAAATCGCGCAGGATGTTAAAATTGTTGTGAAGTCATAACATACCATTCTGCAAGTAATTGTGTGAAAATTTGCCTTCATTAATCAAAATGTACCTGTAAATCATACTTTTGTGTGAAAAGGACTAAAAGTTGTGGGAGTTTTACTGCCTCTAGTGTTCCTTTCAACTGAAAACTGCAGCGACGTTTATGTATAGGTACATTTTTTTCAGTTTTGCAGAAATGCATGAGCCTAGGTTGCTTTTTATATATGATCAACTTTAGAGGTGTACAAATGTTTGTCAGTTTTGTTAGACATTAAACATATTTAATTTGTGGAAATAATTTAATTTTGAAATATTTTTGATTAAAAATTACTTCAACCTATCATGTTAATTTAATGCATTTGCATATTCTGACGTAACATTATAGCATCATACTAGGCCTAACATTTCTAATTAATAGCATCATTATCATGATTAATTTCGATAAGAACAATAAGCAACTGATTTTAAATTATTTAATTAAATAATCCAGTAAATTATTCTGTACATTTGCTGTCAGTCAATTAATTGAATTTAATTAATATATTTTTTTAATTTTTAAATGTTATTGTTGACTGGTTATGCAGGAGTAGGTTAAGGGTTTAGATATATATTTGTAAAACGTACCTATACATTATGCTAGTAGAGAAAATATGTCTGTAAATATATTTGTATATGATATATAAAATGCTGTTAATGCATCTGTATTGTGTGTTTTATCACATACCTGTACATCCAAATGCACAATGGTATAATCCAAAATAATGACAATTGGTTAGTTAAATTAACTAACCAATAGCTTAATAGCTGTGCATTCATTGAATTTCAGTATCTTTTCATACCACTGGATGCAATTAAGACCCATCTTACTTTTGTGTGTATGTGTTTGTTGCACTTGCCATGTTTTACGGAAATAATCTGTTGAGTTGATGTTGTTTTCATGTTGCCGTTAATGGACACTATTGAAGTATGCTTTGTGGATTCCATTTCTAAAATCACTACCCAATACTGATCCAGCCGACATCTTTGGTGTGTTTGACAGCGGAGTGTATAAAACCCCAATGGTGTGTCAAGTATGGTCTTATTATGTTGACGTGTTTGATTACAAGAAGTGAAGATTATTTCACATGACTCTCACAACTCTCACAACATGACTTACGGCCCTCTTTCCTGTTGGAGAAGGAACTCTTTTATGGGATTATTAAAGCCCTTACATCCGTACTTTGTATCCTGGAAGCTTACGGTGATCCTTAAGAGGAAGGCTTTCTAAAGGAAAGGTTGTATTCACAATCCCAGCAGGTCTCAGGGCTTTAACTCACCTCCTCATTTCAGCCATCGAGTGAGAGGCCTTGGATTCATCTGAATCTCTTCAGGGCTTCTGCTGCTGATCGCTCAGCAAAGCTTATGAGGCCCTAATCCTACCTGACAGTTTAATGATAATTGCACGGAAGAAGACTCTCACTATCACACGAGCGAAGTGCCGTCATCGAACCGAACTCTTCATTTGGAGCGTGAGAAATAACCTTCACGCTGCAAGAAAATCTGTGTTTTCCAATAAAAACAAATATCGTATTATTTACAGCCTTAACATGAGATTAATTTTCTTGAGAAAAAAAAAAGTGTTCGATTATTTATTTATTTATGTGTCTGTTTAGTTACTTTTTTCTTGAAAAAAAAAGAAAACGGTTTTAAATGGTCTAAAACTGTTTTTGCGGTTTTAAATGGTCTAAAACTGTCTAAAAAGTAAAATTTTGCTAGTTTATCATAATTGTTATGCAAGCGTAACTGATTGTTTGAAAAATAGCATTGCTACACTTCAGGAATATAATTGAATTATGAATTAACAGAGAGATGAAAAAGAAAGAAAGAATTAATCTATATATTTCCACAAAATTTATTTGTACATATATTAATATTAATATTAATACCAGACTTGCACAGTTTTGTAAAATAGATCTAAAAAGATGTCGAAGACAAAGCCTAGTGTATGCAATTCTGTTTATATTTAGCAGTTTTTGGGGGCCAAGTGGGTTTGAATTCAGCTTGCGCCATTTTTCAATGTCGTTGTTCCCTCTTCACGACATCGCTCCATGTCCTTTCGATCATGATCCTTATAAATAAAAATAGTAAAACGGCCAAAAATAAAAGTGCATTCATGCAGGTCTTCCAGTAAAGTCTCAAAGGAGAGGTTTACAATAGAAACACCCGGGGTTCTGCGCTAGACGCTCCGCTGGAATGCCGGCTGTAAATTTGCACCATATTTAAAGAGCTCATGTCAGGTTTATGGAGCAAATATGAAGTCATGCGCACATAATTTCAACCATTGGCCGTCTGTTTATTTATCCTTCAGGTGTGCGCTTGGGTGAGTGATATCCTTTGCTATATATCACGACGTGGAAGCATCTCTCTTGAATATTTCATCACAAGGCCCTCATTTTAGGCAGCGTTATTGCAGGCTAGCCGTGATTGTTTTAGGAAGACAATAAATCACCTTCTAATTGTCTGCTTGCTTCCCACCTTGCACGGAATATGTTGCGAGTGTATGCTCTTTCCAAACACAAATGCAATCATAAGACAAATGCCACCTTGATGGATCATTCATTGTACGAGCATTTATTTATTTAATTTTTTAAGTGCTGGCAGAGTGAAATGAGATCAGTCAGTCAAGAGAGCCGTTCTCCTGGAGAAATGAAAGGACGTGGATCTGTGCCCTTGCACAAACGCGCAAGCATCCTCTTTTGAATCTTTCAAATGGAAAGCAGATGCTTTTAAATGCCTTACAAACGACTGAATCTGTCGAAATGAGATGATTTTCCCTCGGCCCCGCCGTTCCTTCTGTACATCTCCAGATGATGTATGATTCAGGCAGGATGTTAAAACGGTTCGACGTTTTGTTCCTGCCACACAGCCGGGGATGCTAAAGCATGGCTTTGTTCCTCTGAAAGGAGCGTGATGGGTTGTGGAGATCTGTTTTCCCTGCGTCTTCCGTATTGTCTTGGCGCGGCTGTCGGTACATCAGCACTAACTGGTCCACTGATGCCAGTCTTCATCACGCCAGCGCCCGCTGCTTCACTGCCACTCAGCGTGCTGATGGGAATTCAGGTTTAGAGCACGCTGTGAAGTCTAAACTAAAGACAGTGTGAGGTGTTGACAGCAGCAAACAAAAAAGCACATTTAACAGCATCAGCAAAAAAGACACTTCCAGCCTAAGACACTTCCTATCATGAGCTCTTTAACTCGATTCAGTTATTCGTTCTCGACCAGGGAAGCAGGGCCCACAAGGGGGCCTCAAGAGTACTCAAAATTGTTATTGTAAAAATATGTTGAAATAAGCATTAAAGGGTTAGTTCAGCCAAAAAGAGAGAATTCTGTCATTAATTACTCAGCCTCATGATGTTCCAAACACGTAAGACCAATACAATGTTTAATGCATGCTGAGAGCACTCTGACTCTCCCATAGACAACAATGTAAGACGATTGGCGTCCATAAACATAGCAATGAGGCAATTAAATAATTCATGTGACGTCAGGGGCTTAACTGTAATTTTGCGAAGCTACAAGAATACTTTTTGTACACAAAGAAAACAAAAATAAAAAATTGATTCAACGGTTTGTCTCTTCCATGTCACAGTTAGCACCATTGTAAAGACAATTCACAGAAGGTAAAGAGCTTTGGTTGTTTTGTGTCAGCTGCACCACACGGATATGTTGTTTTCGTTCAAACCAAACTGTAACTAAATGTAGAAAATGTATCTGTGTGGTGCGACTTCAGTGAATATTCTCCAAAATGGCACTACGGGAACACGGAGGAGACAAATATCACCACTCTAGAAGTTGGATACATTGTTGATTTGATTTCAACTTTAGTTCAGTTGCAAGATATTTGATTTTTTGAGTTTTATTTAACAGTACAACACTGTTAAACAGCTTATACGACCCACACATACTATCAGGCACTGCCGTATATTAAACATGCGTGACATTTACTAATAAGTCACATTAGCAGAAGTTCGGTAACACTTCAGAATAGGGGGCCAGAATGATGCATTAGTTAAGCATTAATTAATGCTTAATTTGTTCACAATTAAGCATTATTTGAGCAAAAAAAAATACTAGTTCATTTATGCTTAACTAATGCATAATTCAGGCCCTTAAAATGTTAGGTTAATCATTAATTACTTGTGTTTTTGCTAAACTAATGCTTAATTGTGAACAAATTAACCATTAATTAATGCTTAACTAATGCATTATTCGGGACCCTTAAAATAAAGTGTTACCAGAAGTTCATACGTAAGTATGAAAATATTTTAATCAGTTGCTAAACATATAATATATTAATTGTCATTTAATTTTTTTTCTTTATTTTTAATTATTCACACTTGTATTCATCAAGGATGAATTTAACAGATCTAAAAATATTAAATGTATCATAAAAAGTGGTTACACTTTATACCTTATGGGCCAGTTTCCCAGATAGGGATTAGATTAAGCCAGGACTAGACCTTTGCTAATTTAGGATATTTAAGAATTTTTA
>JAUCNO010000241.1:1663348-1674035 GCA_032353835.1 Enteromius viviparus | reverse complement strand
TTGTTTTCCCTTATTAAAAGTATATTTATTTTACGTTTGTCTTCCTCGTCCTCCTTCACCCCGTGTGGAACGTTACAGCAAGAGCAACATCCAGGGCAGTGGGATGTTGGGGGAGGAGTTACGAAGGTAAATATACTCCTCCATAATCCTCTTTTAGTTTCAAATGAGCGAACATGCAATTTGTATGACAAGCTTCTTTTGCTTCATATAATTTTTAATAATAATCCCAGTCTCACGTGAGAACTACAATCTTGCACACGTGACCTCGCGTTGTTTTCATTTCACTTCTCGCGTGGGTTTGGCAGTGAGACAAAGTTGTTGGTGATTGTTGCTTGTGTAAAGTCATGCAGTGTGAAAGCCCCTGTCGCCGATCTATTATGCAGCATGAACACATCAGTGACTGAATACTTTCCCGGATAATCATGCAGTCGGAAAAGATCTGTGACACGACTACTTTGAAAATCGTGCAGTCTGAACTCAGCATAAGCATCAAATCATATACAAGTTATTTCAGGAAAAATTGATAAATATTCATAGGAAAAGGAAACAACAGCAACCTGCTAATTACATTTCCTTCATCTTCTCACTTATTGACATTCATCTGTGGCGAATTGGCATGACTGAGTAATTATATTGGTTGACTCAAGGTTTTGTGGCTCATCAGGATGGGTTTGTGTAAATAGAATTGGCAACACACTGATAAAACATTTCCTCAGAATTGAGAGGTTCAAATAAATTTATATTGAAGTAAATGGGTTTTATTTCATTTAATTAAATGCTATTTATTTATTTTAAAAAGGGCATTTTGGGTGTCTTGCAATACAATTTTGAACTCCTTTGGTTTGGAAAGGCTTTTTTTTAAGCATAAAAAGGCGAATAAAGAGCAAAACAGGGAAAAAGATGTTGGGCAGCTCCATAAATATTCACTAGTGCTTAATGGATGGGTTTGGAAGCTGTTGGTCCTCCTGTCTATTTGTTGGTGTTGTTAATGTTGCTTTTTCCCCTCCGTCTCATCTCCCTCATGCTCATTAGCCCCACACAGCACGCTGGGAACATCAATCCTCCCAAGCAGAGAAAAACAGCATTGCTGTCATTCGATTAATGGCAATGCTCAAGTTCCAGCTCGCTGCCAAAGACCGGTTCTAAATCACTACTTTTGCCCACGACGGCACTGCAGAATACAATTCAGGTTGGTTCGTTTGGCTGAGGTTTCCAGAGCTGTTGCGTGGTTAAGTTTGCCTGGTGCAGTCAGTCTGGGATAAAGATGCTTCATTCGGAGCAGATAGTCAGGGTTTTATTTCAGCGCAGAGGCCAGCTGCCATCTTGCCTGGCCAGTTTCTAAATCATGTATAAAATAAGCACCATGAATTATTGATTGCCCTAAAGTCTCGCAGTCAGGACAGTTTAGAGGATTATTTGATGTGCCTTGAAAAATGCCCCCAAACAGCGCTTGTGTAAAATGGCAAAAAAACGATCGCAAGGTCTCCCCGCGGAGCCTCTTTTAATCTTTATTTTTATTTGCCAATTTAATAACGCAAGCTATTTTTCAGCTGATGTGTGCTTGCAATAAGATGGTGCAGATTGTCAATACAAAAGTGGTCAAAGAGAAATGGATTTCAGATTTTTTTTTTTTCTCCTAAACTAAATGAACCCAGTACCCACAGAACAGTACATTCCTTTGCCTTGGCAAAACATTTTCTTTTATTCGTATTTGCATTCTTAACACATACGCATGCAAACATTTGGAATTATTATTCTTTGTATTTTTTTTATGGTTTTGAAAGAATCCTCTTATCACTTAATAAAGCTACATTTATCAAAATACACATTATAAACAGAAATATTATAATTGTAAATTGTTTTCTGTTTTTGCATATGTAAATTTTATTTATGACAAAAATATTTTAAACAGGTATAAGTCAGACAGAGTGTTTGGTGTTGAACTGATATGTTTTATTGGTTCTCAGTTATTAATGGTTGTTATTATGATGCAGTTAATTTATTTGTTTTTGTGGGATAAATAAATAAATAAATAACTACATTTCACAATATCACTGTTTTTACTGTATTTTTAATCAGTAGTGCATATAAATCAGTGAAAGTTTACTCGTTAATTTTTTGGCTTGTTAATACGTTTATTATATATTAGTTTTTAATATAATAGTAATAATAGAAGTAGAATAGTAGCAGTGAAAAGAAAGACTGTATTCTATGTGTGTGTGTGTGTTTGTGTTTGTTTTGCTTTTTAAATTCCTCTCCACATTGGATTATGGGCAATATACTGTTCTGCAAGATGTACAACAGTTATAAACTATAAATCATAATGCATTATGGGTATAAAACTGTGAACTTGAGGGTATAGGGACTAAAATTGTTCACCAAAATTCAGACACGTCTCATAACAGACGACAGCGTATGGATTTTGGACACAGCTCAATTCAGCCCTTATTAAAAATACAGTAAAAATCTGTGGACCTCAAAAAATAAAAAAAGAAAAGGCATTCTTTAACCAAGCAGCGCACTTTCCATAATTTATAAACTAATTTCAAACTTAGAGTTACTCAACATTAGAACCCTGCCTAGTTGTTTTATGAAAACAGATTATCTCTTGCATATAGCACATCTGCTATGCTAAAGCTCTGGGTCCATTCATCACTCACATTATTGCAATCAGGTGCTCAGTGCCGGCTTTACAAGGAGGACAAAAAAATGGATCTATGATTGAATAAAGGAGCAGCACTCTATAGAAACGAATACATTTTACTAACCTCTCTGCCTGGAGCTATATGAAGACAGAAGACAGATCTAAGTATTCATATGGTGAAATTGGGTTTCCGTACTCTATCTAGCAGAAAAGTGGGGAGTGACTTATGAATTTAGTCATTTGTCTTGCTTTGGATGGTTATTTATCTTAGCCTGCAGTGCGTGATGGTTCTGAGTTAAAAACTCCTGAGCATATTCATCATTACCAGCATAACTGAGTTGTGTCTGGACTGTTCTGAAAACAGCTTGCCATTTATGATGGATTTCTAACTTGTTCCATCATCATTTGTGAGCGAGGATGTCCATGTTCTGAGGTTGTCTGGTTCAAAAGTTTTGCTTGCTTTTATAATCTTACGATAGGTCTATTAGGATGTACCAACAGACAGCACAGATACTATTTTTGATCACCTGGGCTGGTTATTATGACCTCAGAGATGGCACACCTAACCAGAGGTCATGCCATTATTACATTTACATTGATGCACTCTTCTATCTATCTGTTTGTCCATCTGTCGATCTATCTGTCTGTCTGTCTGTCTTACAGTACTGAATACTCACAATGTTGAAATGTTGTGTTTACATCAAATAACATCTGGGTTTAAAAAAGGCAGAATAGCAAGATGAAATAGTGAAATTATGTCGTTTAAATTTCTTCAATTCAAGCTTTTCTACTACTACTAGTACTACTACTACTACTACTAGTAAGCATTTCTATTATCATTAATATTATTATTCAGTCAGTCAACATTAAATTAAATATGCATGCCTACAATTTTCTCCTTTGTGGATACGTCTGTATTTTTTACATTAATGGCTCTAGTCTTGCAACCTGTTCATAAACCCCTAAAACGCCATGGCAGAGCCATTTTTTCTTTGGACTGAGCTCTTTGCAATGATTGCCTCACATTTTGCCCAAAAATGAGGTACATTAGAAGGCATCACAATTTTAGTACCTATAATTTTAAGACGGTATGTGTGTTGACATAGTGCCTATAATGGCCTAAAATGCGTTCCAGCAAGGCAGTATACTAAGGTTTGAGTTAATGTGATGCTGGGGGATGACTCTGAAAAGATGTCTGCTCCTCTAATAGGTAGTTTGGGCTGTGAGCCTCCTTTGCTTTTGACCCCCTATGTCTTAATTGGAGGCCAGCTGTTGGTGACAAAATGCATTTGTCTACTTGTCTGACTGGATTTAACCTAAACAATATAAATAGCAGTGCGGCCATTTTGCACATTTGTTCATCGTCAGAAGCTAATTAAAAGACATCTGTTTTAATTAGAAGAGCGGGCACTTTACAAACCTTTTACTGAATTTGGTTGCAGCCGCAGATTTTCTCTCTCTTTCTCTCCTGTTTTTGTGGAAATCAGGCTCGAAGAAAGGTATTAGTTCATAAGGTTGGTTGTTACACTTGTTACAGAAATAAAATAGTTTAAAATATACACTTCAATGCAAATTGAATGTAATGTTTCAGACACATTTTATTTTATTTACAATTGACTCAAAATGTATAATAATATATATATATATATATATATATATGTAGTTTAACAGTGCTTTGACTGTTTAATAATTGCATATTTACAGCATATACAGCTGCAAAATGATCTCAAGATAATTTGTATGCATTTTACGTAAATTTATTTATTTTTTTTATAAAAAAAATACATTTATTTGTGGTTTTACAGACACTAAAACATACATTACTTATTTCCAGCATTTAAACATACAAAACTGTTACTTAATATAAAATTATTCTATTATTTAATATATAATTTTTCATTCTGTTTTGTGTGATTTCTGCTGCTGTCCTTTATATAATGTTACACAATACTTAATTTGAAACCATTCAAATACATTTCTGCACTAATGTGACCTTTACTTGTCGTGTAAAGTCTACGTGCCATGGGATACAAAAGGTGTTTTCTCTGCCATGCTCTTACTAAAAATACACCAAAACACAATAGAATTATGAAATGAAACAGTATTATTTGTGCGCTGTAATCCAAATCTTCCAGATCCATACAACTACCTGAATCCAAGCCTTTATTCGGCGATCTTCATCCCTATCTGGAGCAGTAAAAAGCAAAGCGCCTGACAGACTCGCTCGTTACAAATTCAGATGTTGCCGCTTCAAATGACAGGTTTTACGGCAGAATAATCGAACACTTATTGGCTGTCGTCTGCATTCGTCACAGATTGCGACATGCCGTGTTTCTGGTGAGGTGTAAGTTAGTCTAATAATGCGCTTTATGAGTTCAGGAGAGAGGATTGGGAAAATAATCTGGATAATATTTTCAATGATTAACAACATATAATCTGCTTTGCACTGTCGCTGCCAAACATTAGGTTATTTTTGATACTGCTTTTGACATTATTGCAATAAATAAATAATTGTACTTGAACTGTCATGTTTTTCTTATACTGTATAGAGATAGCTATGTTAAGGATTAGAGGTAGGAGTGGGATTAGTGACTATAGAAATTTTTTTACATGCTTTGTGGTGACGAAAATGGCTTTTATCCTGCATATTTCGGTCAATTGCACTCTAAATTCTTTTATATTCACTAAAATAGGTAGGTTAAGGGGTCTAAAAATCTAAATTGCCCATTGACAAATAATACAAATGCACTGATATAAATATCTTAATTATAAACAAACAATAAATAAATAAGAAACATTGTAATGAAAGTGAGTACTCTTTAAATACGTTCCCTGGCCTTTTTCACCTTTCACATTGTACTATCATTTGCAATTGTATTTTATTTATTTATTTATTTTTTTTGATAAACATTCAATTTGCACATGTAATACAATTGCACATTTCTTATTCACAATAGAATAAACAGCTAAAGGTTATCGTCAGGCATAGTCACCGTATGTACAGTATAATAAAGCACACAGAAAGAAAAAACATTAAGAATGCCCATTTTCCGTGAAACATTTTATAAGCCAATTGGTTATGCATCTGCCTGAAGATATACTGTAGTGCTTGACATGCAAACAGAAATGCGTTCTGTGGAGTGCTAGAACTGAGCTGTTATATTATAATATGTACTGCTGGAATGATGAAATAGTTTAGGTTTTAATTATTTTATAATATTGCTTATTATGGCATTTATTCACACTCCACATACACAAACAAGGTTTTTACTCACACCATAAATGGGTACTGGACCTATCAAACTGTCAAAATGATAAATTGCACAATTTACTGTTTTTTTTAATTAATTTGATCACTATGCATGGCTGTTCAAATGTTTGGTATTATCATTATTATTAATAATAAATTATTTATTATTATTATTTGTATTATTATTTAATGTTTATTATTATAAATATGTCTCTTATGATCAGCAAGGCTTTTTAAAAAAAACATATGTACTGTTTTTATGTATGAGTCACAAATGATATTTTTTCTGCTAAACTTAGATATATATAGGCCTGGATATATACTTTATGTAGCTGAAACACTTGAATATGTTTCAGAATACCATGGAGAAATTTTCCTTTCTATTACTTTTATTTTAATGTGTATGCTTAAATACTTAACATGAAAGAAGGCTAATAAAATCATGTACAAGATAATCCACACTCTTTAGCATGTAATATGAGTTACAATAAATGTCAGACTCTGACCCCAAAGTCTTGTACGTATTTCACTGCACCTTGTCACGTTGCTCTTAAAATCATCCATTTTATCCTTTCAATTTTCTGCACTATTCAGTTGGTGGCCCTTTGCCACTCGCTCTGGTCTACTGAGCTTTCCTTCTCCGTGCTAAGCGGCCTCTAAAAAGTGTTCTTGATGAAATGGTTTTGTGTGTGTGCGCCGTGTTTCTTCATACTTTCCTCAAGGTAGATGAGTTTAATAATGCAGACATTATGCAAATGCACTCATTAAATAGAAAATGCATTGCAACAAAGCAGATGCCTCCAAACATGTTATCTTGTTTGTAACATTTATAAATACTTATTCACCAAGCCTGAGCTGTTTATCACAACAGACTAATGAAAAATGAATTAAAAAGCACTGGAATGAGGTTATAATACCCTGGTAGAGATCACCGCGGTGAGAGAAAGCACCAAAGTGTTGAGGGTTTGGACAGCAGATGATACTGTTTGTTTATCTGTGGTTTTGATGTATGTCTGGCTACTAAGACAAAATAATCAGAATAGGCTTTGTCACAAAATCATGTTCGTTTAAACGTCACATGACTTTTTCAAGGGGACACCAGACATATCGGTGCCTGATCTTCTCTGTACCTGCTCTTTTATTTTCCAGGTTTTTTATGTATGCTGTCCACATTACACTGTCATGTCACCTGTCTTCATGCAGAAAGCTCTGATACATTAATAGCGAATGATCACACATTACAAAACTACTGGGGGAGGATGGTGACAGGCCTCCATTTTACTGTCTTGATGTATGACTTTGATTTTTTTTTATATATATATATATATATATATATAATTTTAAATAGATCTTCAAAGAACAGTGACAGTTTTACATCTTTTTTTGCATCTCTTTTTCCTGTCTTTTGTTAATCTTTCAACTAGAAATTCCAGCAAAACCAGTCTCTTTCCATTTGTGGACGTCCAATTCAACACTGAAAACAGAGAAAACACATAAAGACTTTATAATAAAGTTCAAGTTAAAAATAAGATTGAAAAGTCTGTAAATATGTTGGGTACGCAAAACCAAATGTTTAGTTCATTAAAACAGAGCGTGTTCTACTGGGACTCAAATTACGCTGCTAATGTGCACCCAAGGAAAGCACAATTTTACAAACTAACCGTGCAGATGGCCAAGTTTGTGACAGCATATTGCAGAAGGGAATTCGGCGAGGACATCTGACAAAGTCAATTTAAGTTTTCAAATCCTAAAAAAGAAGTCTTAGAGGTTTACTGATGCACGCTTGCTGAAACTTACAGCAACTCTTGCATGATTTCATAGAAGTTAACACTGAAAAGCTGCCAGAATACTGTGTTGTAATGAAGGAAGTGAGATGGAGGGTGGTAGAGCGTACCTGTCTTTACTTTCTCTGACAGTGACCTCTGCTGAATGAAAGTTTTTCAATTAACCGTTCCTCTGTTCCTCTTGTAATTACAGCATGTTCATGTTCATGTGCTTCCAAGGAAGGCTGGAGACTTCGAGAAGAACGACAGCATCTATGATGAGGTAAGGTTCAAGTGTCGTACATCTTCTAGTTCATGTACTACATGTTGTCAGGTACATTCTGACGGTGCAATTAGCTCCATATAGTCATCATGCAAGTAACATTTAGATCGCATGGTTCTTAAAGGGACAGCTCACCCTAAAATGAACATTATTCAATTCCAAATATGTATGATTTCTGTGAAACACAAAAGAAGATATTTCGATGAATGGAAATGTAATAATTTATTAATAAAATGTATTACTTGTGAAAATGCACAAACTCACACCAAAATATCTGTGACATTTTACATGTAATTGAAGTATGTTCTTACTAGTGCAAGCCTGAATATCAGCAGGTTTATATGAATATTCCACTCAACCCATTTATAAGCCTTGCTTTTTTAATTCCCAAAAGTGCCTAGAGAGAAATGAAGGGCCTCATCAACAGTGCTCGACCGGTGCATGATAAATTAGCTTGTTTTTAATTTGCATGTGGTCATGAGGGTTATTGTGGAGTTTTGCTGTATATATTTTCTGTGTCCTGCACAGCAAATGAAGTCGTTTTTGTCTTCCTATAAATAATGAGTGAGGGCTGTCCCCCCTTAGCTTACACTGTTAAATGTTTTAGAAGCTAAACTAGACGCATTTACTCCCTCATAAAGCCTATTTAAGAGGCGACAAAATTTTAGCATCCCACTGCTACTGAAGATTAGGGCTGAGCTGAGTTGCTACTTCCCTTGGCTATTTATGGGTGAATCTTGTCTAGAGAATGTCTAACTGCAAACATACAAGAAAAAAATATACTATATTTTGCTCCAAGAAAACAAAATCATTCAGACCAGCACAAACACTGGTTACTGTTGTATTTGCATGCAGACTACAAAATAAACTTTATAAAAATATGTTTTGCTAATATGTTGTGAAACAAATTCAATACAGGCTACTCTCATCCATCTGTTTGTTTCACCAAAGGAAGATGTGGGGAGCATTCAGGAAAATAGCTATTATTTTTGCAATTCTGCAGAGACTGCACTCTGCAGATAATATATCTTTAGCTTTAATAACTACTTTATGCTTTGATGACAATTTTCATTTAGGCTTTTCGTAAGTCATTTTACCGTCCCACTCCTTCAGTTCTTCACAGGCCTCTTCCCAAACAAAAGCACCACGACTTCAGCCATCACAGTTAGGGTTGTTTATCCAGCACGGTTAACAATGGGACTCCAGCGTGCGGTTTTATTTGTCACTTTATTGAGACAATGTGACATGCTACAGTAGACTCCCGCTGTGTGGTCATAAAGAGCCTGACAGCTCCTGTGTGAAAGATACAGTCTTCAGCACAGCTTTTGTGCTCCTGCTCTGTCTGATGTACCTGATGGCATTTCCACTTTCCTTTGCAGTGTCACCTTGCCAAAAAAAAAAAAAGACTGTGACTGCTTATCATACTTGTGTTGTCACAATTTTTTTACCCTTCACTTTCTCCCTTTATTTCTTTATTGCCTACATTTTATTTTTCTCTTTTAATTTTCTTGTCAGTCAATCTAATGGCAGGAGAAGGCAGTTTATTCTCCTTTTAAGCCATTTAAAGGGGTAGCCTAAATTCAGCTGTTATTTACACACACTCTCGTCATTCTAAACCTGACTTCATGTAGACTTGATTGAGTTGTGCTGATCACTCTTTTTATGCAGTCACAGACTGAAACTTTCACATTTCTAAATTGGTGCAAAACACTGTTCAGCTATGATAGAAGTTAATTAAAGTCATGCTATATATTAAGCGTTTTCTAAAGACATCGACTAGCTTTGTGAGAGGAACTTTGACATCTGACTTGATGTATGATGCAAGCTGAATTCATTCTTATAATGAACTTTTGGGTTTTTTTTTACATCTCATTTTTTACTTTTAATTCTTTACCGCCATTAAGTATTGCTGTGTCCTTGTTCGTCTATTCTAGTCTAGTCTGAGGTCAGACATGAAGTTGGAACTCGACTCTCTTGTTAACACGCACACAGCTTTTGCCAGAAATCAATAAACAAATCATTCTTTCTGAGTCAAGTCCAGTTCCCAAAACCCGTCTGAATGAATTGTGCATAACGTTATAACTTTAAAAACTTTTTTTATGGCGTTAAAAGCATTACATTATTAGAGAATGATTTAACTTTAGTTAACACACTGTAAGCTAACGTAAACTAACAATGAATAGTTGCATTTTTTATTAATTAATGTTGAGAAAGATATTTATATACTGTAAAAAATTTTAATAAATACTGTAATGAATGTATTGTTCATTGTTTGTTTATGTAAGCTAATACAAAAACTAAGTGACACCTTATTGTAAAGTGTTACCAGAATGTGAACCGTTTTGATTCTTTCTGCTGATAAGAGGCTTGTTCACTGCTGAGTACATTTTCAGTAAAACGTTTCTTAAAGTGCCCCTATTATGCCATTTTAAAGGTGTCTAATATTGTTTTATGAGTCTCTTAAAGCAGGTTTAATTCAATTCAATTAAATTCAAATTTATTTGTATAGCGCTTTTCATGATACATATCGTTGCAAAGCAGCTTTACAACAAAGTAATGTTTACAGTAAATTTAGTAGTAGTTTGTACATGTACAGATGTGAGATAAAGATCAATATGACACAATCAAACAGACATATAAGGAACATTATAAATTAGTAGCAGAGTTTGTTAGTGCTGTGCGTTGTTTCAGGGTAGACATCATCTGAAGTCCTCTGTGGGGTTGGCATCATCTCTTCTTAAGTGTTC
>JAUCNO010000241.1:1580605-1599490 GCA_032353835.1 Enteromius viviparus | reverse complement strand
GGCGCGTTTACGATGATGTCACGGCAGTAGAGGCGGCGCAACTATAACGACACGTGAATAATCCCGCCCACTCTAAATCGGTACTAAACTGCAGTGGAAGCGCAAACCGAGCCGAACTGAGTCGTACCACGCAGTGGAAAAGCGCCATAAGTAACTTTGCAACAACTGTGCATGTCAGCTTGCACCTAGTCAAGTCATTGGCTTTGCAGGCAGCGTTTACACACAAATGCACCTCCTGAAATTGTTTTTAACTAGGCTTCTGAGACAGCATAACATGCCCAATGAACCACTAAAAAAACATCGGTGGTACCCAAACTGGTATTCATTTTCCACTATAATAATTTCTCACAAGATCCATAAGTTAAATAAATTGTTAAAATGCCATACAAACTAAAATCTCAGTACAATTAAAACAATTACAATTAAACAAACAATTAAAATCTCAGTAAACAGCATGTGACACATTCATAGTATTCAGATAGGACTTAATGCACCCAGTAATTCTAAATACCTTGATTTGGCTGTTTCAGTTGTGTTTAAGTAATGATTTGAAATGAACTATGCTGGAATGTGATATTCCAGGAGCAGGATTTGACATCCCTGACCTTGACCTTTTAGGACGGGGTGTCCAATCTTTTTTCTGGAAGGCCAAATTCCTGCAGATTTTTACTTTAAACAGCTCCACCACATTTCCCTATTAGTGACCTTGATTAGCTAGTTCAAGCGTGTTTAAGCTAAACTCTGCATGATAGTAGCCCTCCATGAACAGGTTAGACCTTTCTGTATAGTGGACATCTGCTAAACTTCTGCTCTGATGGGATTCTGGTTATCCAGTGGTTAAACGTTTGGAGGTCAGAGGCCAGCGATCATTTATCCCCCAGGGTTCATACTGTAGTTTGAGGTCTATTTATTCTCACAGGGCAGCTCATACTGTGATGATCAATTCGATGTTGCATAAAGGTCATTTGATCCTTTTTAAACAAACTGAGGACTCTGATTAATAATGCATTCATGCATTGATTCCGCCTGACCTTTGCAATGCAGACCAGGTCAATTATCTTATGGAGATGGAAAGTGTTCCGAACGTTCTATTAACATCCTAATGGTTGCATTTATCATGGTTACTGGCGTGGTGAGAATGAAACAATAGCCTGAGGCAAGTCGTGCTAATATTTTACTCTATGTTGACAGCTAGCTGTTTACTCTCCCAGTGATGTCATGTAAGGAAGTGCTCAAGGGAGGGATAATTAAAACAGGGAGTCATGATCACCACCACTTTGCCTTTTTGTCCCCTGACAACGACAAGACAGGAAGAGCTGTCTAGAAAGCTATCGGCCCAGAACTGCAAGGGATCTTTTACGTCAGTGAAACAAGAAGTTGAAAGGCCAATTTTAAGTTCACAAAAACAACTTGAGTGCACTGTGTGAGTGTGTTATATATATATATATATATATATATATGTTCCTCCTCCCCTGGTATGTTAGGTGTCTGTCCTTCATGACTTCCTTCCGTTTTTTTCATTTAAAATGTATTTTCATGCACTTATAATAGTTTCATTTTAGTATTTTTCTTGCATTTTCCTTTTCTTCCTTTTCATTGTCATTCCCTTCTTTCTTTTAGTGTCCTTTCTTCCAGCATCATTCCTTATGTCCCTATCTCAATGCCTTTTTTCCAACCTTTCGTTCATTGTCCTTTCTTGTTTCCTTCATTACAATGTCCTTTCTTCCATTCTTTCTTCCATCCATCAATGTCCTTATATCTTTTCTGTATAATGTCATTTCTTCTGTCCCTAATTTTAGTGTCCATCCCTAAATCCCTCCTTCCAATGTTTTTTTTTTTCTTTCATTCTTACATCCTTCCTTCTAACCATCCTTTCTGTCTTTTACCCTACAGTATCTATCCACGTGAAAAAGACGTAGTATGAAATGTATTAAAAAAGTACTTGAAACTCAAGTAGTATGTTTATAATAAATTTGTATTCAAACACATGCTTATTTAAAGTGCATTAAAACAGTATAGAACAGTATAGCTCCAGTCCACTTTAAATTTTTGCAGAGCTTTGGAAAAGAACTGGTGTAATAATAGTGTCAATTGCCTTTACATCATATCAAATATAACCAAGAAGAACCATTTAGTTTCACGCAGTTCCATCAACTGGACTAGAAAATATTATTTCCATGAAATGTGTGCTTGACCTCAGAGCTGAGAGAGTATTGTCTTGCAGTATATTCTATCAAAATATGCTGTCATAGACCATATGTAAACCCTACTCAACATTCAGAGGATCTAATTTTATTCCCTTCGGCATGACAAGAGGTTCTAATTTGTATCAAATCAAACAAGACTAGACAGACCAAGATCCATATGATACCAGTTATTATGAAGCTGTCTGCCCTGCATTACAATATACCACAAAATCAGATATGAACAGGAGAAAATAATCTAAAAGACATAATCTATTCTCAGCTACTTTGGAATAGGGATGTACTGTAGAACATGGCCATGCACAATATGTGCTTTATAAGTACTTAAAATTAGACAATATGTTAATAATAGGCATGCACAGATACTAGTTAATAGTGAGAACTGGTCCCTTTAATGCAGCGTTCCTAGTGTAAAAAAAAAGAAAAAGAAAAAAGATGATATCAGATGATGAAGCCTAATATCTAATGCTTACCTCATACAAACTGTATATCATGGTATTTACAGTATGTTTTTAAAGGGCAATTAAATTAATATTCAGTTAAGTAATTGAAACATGGAAATTGCACCGTACACTTTTCTATTTGATAAACACAAATCCACATAACACCATCTCAAGCCAATTCAGCACAAGTTATTTATTTGTAGGATTGTAAACACAACTGTACAATACCATTGCAGCTGTGATTTGAATGTGTGTATGAGTGAATTTATTAAGTGCGTGAAGCTCTTCAGGCTGAAGCTGGCAGGTGGCGTTTAAAATCAGTGTTTTGTAAATGATTGAAGTCCTTAAAAAATAAATGTCAATCCCACTATTTAAATGCAAGAGTGACGATTTATTATTTTCTATCTCTTTTTCAGCCTGTACCACTTTGCTGAAATGCAAGGTGCTGTGTTCTTTAAAAACCCAGGATTTGTGGCAATGCTAGAGTTACTGATCAGGGACCTGAAAGCCTCCATCAATGTGCGTTGTCAGCAGTTGGAATCATACAGCATTGCTTGTGCTGAGGAACATACAGTATCACATCATTTTTTTCCTGGATGTAAGTAATACAGTTGTGTGGACTGCTGATACAGGCCTGGCTGCATTTGATTTTATGGGTTATGGTGACGAGTTTCTTTTCACAGGTCAACCAAGAGAGAAGCAGCAAAGAGAGGGAAAAAAGCACAGTCTTTCTCTTTTTCAAACATTGCCAAGTGTCTTAACCCATCTCACTGCTGGATTGAGTTAAACATTTTAATTAAATTAATTTTGTGCTCCATCTACTGGTAAGGAGTAAACTTGCAATACTCATGAACTACTAGTTTATAAAAAAGAGGTACAGATAGATGCTGTAATAAAAATAATAATGATAATAATAATAATAATAATACAGGTAGATACTGTAATAATACTAATAATAATGATAATAACTATATAGCACTAATGACTAATAGCAGTTACATTTTTATTTGATTACATAAAAAACTATAATAATAATAATAATAATAATAATAATAAATGGTTAATAGTTATGCCTTAATGTAAATACTACTGTTTTTGATAACAAATTTGCATTAAATTCATACACAAACAAAAAAATCTAATAATAATAACTATAAAACAGAAGTGCCATTGGCATTTAAGGGTACAAAATTGTAGCAAGGATATAAGAATATTTACTGTCATAATTAGAGGAGGTTTTATTAAATACTGTCCCCCAAAATCCAGACCACTGAGACCACTGCCATCGCAAGCAGGTTTTAGGTTAAGTAAATGATGACAGAATCGCTATTTTTGCGTGATGAGTTTAGCTTACATCATACAATCAAACAGACAACAACAACAAAAAAAGTTGCATAAAAGAGACTCTATTAAAGTCAAACGCTGCCAGTGTTTCATCTTGTGTAATAAAAATTTAAAGATGTTTCAGTGAGCTGACATCACCAAAGCATGCTTTACATCTCTATGCAATAAATTTTTTGAGCGCTCGATTTCTGGAAAAAATTACAGCTTGCATGTCCGGGTGGTATAAGGAAGGAAGTGTTTAACGCTAAATAAGAATGTATTTTGAGACACTCATCTGTTTTTTTCTGTTATTTAGTATTTTACTTAATCTGATTTTGTGATACTCTTAGGCAATCATCACCAGGCTGATGATCGCGATGATGTCAGGTACTTTTCTGCGTGTTCAGCGAGTGTAAACAGAAAGAGGAAGCAACACCCTCCCATCCCTGTGTGGAAAACAAATTGCCTTCTTTCCGGGGATTCTAGCAGAGTTTTGGAGCACTGAGCATGGATCAGAGCGCATAGAGGATGTGTAATGAGTTCCATGCTTGTGAAATCATAAACAGGATGGAGGCAGCCTGAAGCCCAGGAACGCTCTCAGCCACTGAACGCCGTCTTTTAAAGCTCCACCATTCCCCAGATGGATTGCATGCACGCCACACTAACTCTCTGCTTCGCTTGCCAGAGGTGTTTGTTGTTCAGTCTCTCTTCATCCCCAACCTTCCACCCTCCACAAGCATACACCCTTCTCTTTTAACATATTGGAGCCAGAAAAACATGTTGCATCTTTGGCTTCATGTGACCATTGTTATAAAAAAAAAAAGTTGGAACAAAATGAGATGTTTACGTTTTCTCACCTTAAGTCTTTTTAATTTTCCTCATTGTTTAGCCATTTACATTTGCTAAATACAAAATATAACAACATAAATAGCTATGCATTCAATTAAGGTTGATATATCATAGTGTACCAATGGGAACATATGATTTCCTTTTCATTTTTATTTTTTTTAACAAAACAAACAAAAAACAGCATTATTGGGAAAAAAAAGGTTTTGCTCTTAGATATGATTTGTTTGTAGCATATTTGGAAATGTAATTACTATTATTATTATATCAATGTCTTTTACGGTGGCACTCAGCGAAGGAGAGAGTAGAAGTCGTGGAGTTATATAAAGCACAGTATTTTAATAAAGAGAAATCAAAAACTTGGAGTAGTATCCAAAGACATCAAAGAGACATTTAAAAACCAACCTAACATTGATGGACAAACTCAAACTCAAAAGACAGGGGATTTATACACAAGGACTAAATGACTAAAGTGAGGGCAGCTTGGGAGACATAGGCGGAAACTAATCAACTAATAATCACATAACGACAGGAACAACCAAATAAGGGCAAACAGAAAGGAAGACATGAACTGAAACTAACACAATGAAAAAGAAACTAAGCCAAGAATACAAAAACACAATTTAAACATGGAACTACAAAGACATGCAATGTAACAATGTCATCAATTACTTTAATATCGTTTAAAATAAATTAGATAAAATATTGTCACAACTTTGCGTTACAATGTAAAATAATACAATATAATATGAACCTAAGAAACATAAACTAATCTAACACTTGCATTACCTTTGTGCAACTGGGTTCCCTCTGTTGCTATTGCTGCAGAAAGGGGTTTCCCGAGGTTGCTGATTGGCTGGAAGTCAGTTGTCGTATGGGGCCGATTATTGGGCAGTGGCTAAAGGACAAAAAAATTATTGTTGTTGTTTATTAAATGTCCTGTCATTGAAATTCACAGATATAAGGATAGTCTGTCATGCATTATGTCTTTGCTTTGTCTGTCACAGTTTAGTTTTGCTTTCGTTTTCTTGTCTTCCTGTTTTTTTCCTTATTTGGTTCTGTTCCATTTCTTGTTTAGTTAATTAGTTTACCTGCTTCACCTGTTTTGAGTTTTCCCCTGTGTTCATAAGCCTGACCCGGAATCGGACCCAATTCCCTGTGAATCCAGTTCCTGAACTAGCTAGGAAAGCCGTCCCAGAATTCAGTTTCTGAATTATGGCCAAAAGAACTATTCCTGAATCCAGTTCCAGAATTACGGCCAGGAGAGCCATTCCCGAATCTAATTCCTGAATTAAAGCCAGGAGAGCCGTTTCTGAATCCAGTTCCTCCTTTGCCCGCACCAGCCTTGTGAGGCGGGCCATCATGGCTGCAGGCAGCTCCTGACGCACCACAGTTCCTGATTCGCCGTGGCCTTTCAAGGCTCCTGATCCGCCAATGGCCTCCTAAGGCCATGAAGCCGCCCTAGAGGAGACTAGTGCATTTCTTATGCATTTAAAACATCATGCCGTCAGACTGTTGAATACATGCAATATCATGTTCATGGAGTTGAAATATGGCTGTATATCAGAGCGCTGTAATCAGGGCCAGATTAACATGGCCAGGGGCCCCTAGGCTACAGGTGCTTTATAAGTACTAATAAAAGCCAGTATGCTAGTAATATGCATGCTAATAAGTAACTAATTATTAATGAGACTTGGTTCATAACTTGGTTTCTAAAGTATTCCCAAAGATTAGCTATTAACGTCCACACAAACATATGTAGAATACAAAGCAGCAACAACAGCTTAAAATAACACTAGCCATTTGATTAATTAATGTTGCAATGCTTGCTGGAAGCTTCTATCGCTTAATATAATAATGTTTGTATTCTGTTAGAAAAGTTGGAACAACAGTCCTGGGAGTATTTTTGGCATGTGTTTTATAAAGATTCAAAGAACATTTAGATTTCTGTTCTCCTGCATGTTGGATAAAATATAACTACTTTTTTTTTTTTTTACAGCACAGGTTGATTACCTTCATCTTTCAGTGCTGCATGTCTTTGTGTGTAAGACCAAGGAAACAGAACTTCAAAAAAGTACAAAAGTAAAACGAAAAATGAGAGGATCTCAAAAGCCATGGGGAGACATTCAGTAACGCAAGGCAATTTGTCATCCAGGAGAGCCAAGGCCAACCTCACTGTGGCTTGGAGAATGATATTAACATGGTAATTAGCAGCAACATGTGTGCAGTGTTTCCTAATAGAGTCTGCCTAATCTTGTTATTAGTCATTCAATTAATGATTAACCATTGATGCAGGTTTTCACGTAAGGGCCCCACATGTGTTTCTCAGAGGCCTCTGAACGATAGCGTTGTAATCACCTCTCTCTCGAGTGTGAGCCGGTAAACTCAAAGATCCTCTCTGTTAGATGACACAAATAGAAGCTTGTATTATGCAGGGAAGCAAAAAGGATATGCACTACAACCGTTCCAGTTTTTCCCATTTGTACTGTGTTTACTAAGTTGCTTGTTTCTGAACTGCTGTGATACCTTATGCGAGAACCTGAATAATGCCCAATTAAACTCTAAAATAAGAATACCGATCCCTTTGAATTCACCTCCTGGGATCAGTAGTGGTGAAGTGTTATGAGTGTTTAACGTGCAATAGTTTCCCATAAACCATTTCCTGTGAATGTATTTGAATTTGTATTTATTGTACATTGCCAGTCTAATGAAGTGTTTAGGGCCTGTGCATATTATTTATTAATTTTTAATAAAAAAAAAAAAAAAACTGCTGTGACATCTGCAGATGCTAACTTAACTCTTTTTATGCTAAAAGCAGCATCTCTGATGGTATGGAGGTGTATAAGTGCATGCGGTATGGGCAACTTGCAAGTTTTGGAAGGTACAATGAATGCTGAAAGGTACAGTATATGAAGGTTTTAAAAGAAACATATGCTCCCCTCCAGATGACATCTATTTGCAGCTATTACAACAGAATGGCTTCTAGTAGAAGAGTCTGGTGCTGAATTGACCTGCTGCAGTCCAGATCTTTTAAAAATCGAACACCAAAACTCCAGAAACTCATAACCTCGATGCCCAGACATCTTCAAATTTTGAAAAGACGGGGAGATTATATAACATGGTAAACATGCCCCCATCATAATAATTTTGGCACCTGAAGAATTTGAAAGTCAGTATAATTTTTGCAATTGTTATTGTGAAATATATATATATATAATCAATCGAATGTACAAGCTTATTTTTATAAAATCTATGTAACGTTAATTTTGTAAGAAAGAGACCATAGTGGTTTGTTTGTTTTTCATCCTAAATTGGAGCATTAAATGGTCCACATTTTAATGTTTATGTGAACCAGCTTCAGTAACAATTTATTGTTATTATAAATTTTTTTTTTTATATATATATATATATATATATATATATATATATATATTTTTTTTTTTTTTTTTTCTGTATGGAAGCACTAGATTTGAATACCCAAAAGTACAAATGAGACTTGCACTTTTTCAGAAACTGTTACACTCTGTAGCTCATGCTGAACTTCTGGAGAATTGGAATGTAGTGCACCAGTTATATGGAATGTATGTTTTATGCGCTTTTGTTACAGATTCGAGTCATTGTCTGCTTTAGCACAGAAAGGAACAGTGAAAACATTCTGCATAAATCCCCTTTTGTGTTCCAGGAAAGAGAGGGAGGGTGAGATACAGGGATACAGGTTTGGTTGCAACATGAGGATAACAGAATTTTGAACTGGCCCCCCAAAACAATGACAACTTTATTCAGAAGCTAGAGCAGCAGCTGTCTTATTTTAGTGTTACCTGAATCCTACTGCGTGAAACTTGGCACATGTCTGGTTCTGTTCTGGCAGGAAGCAGACAAATGTGACTTTCTCTTTCTGTCTTTCACCTTTTTTTAGGGGGGGGGGGGGGGGGACATTTTTTTTAAATATCTTAGCTAATACCCTCCAGGGAAATATATACTGTATGTATATATTTCATTATTTAATTCTTTGATTGTTTTAGCTAAAACTGATTATTGTAAGAGAAATAATCAAACTTCAGACATAATAGATGCTTGGGCATGGAAAGAGAAAAAGAAAGTATGTTTGCTGAATATGTGTACTCATGGTTGAATTATTTCTGCATTGCCTTAATTGAGCTTTCTAAAGAATTGGTTTCTTTGGGAAGAGATAAATATAACTCAACTTACAGAGAAGAAGTTCTAAAAGTGAATGGCTACCTTGACTCTAGGGGTCGAACAACTAAAAGTCAAGTCAAGAATCTTGGTGTGATTCTGGAGACAGACCTTAGTTTCAGTAGTCATGTCAAATCAGTAACTAAATCAGCATACTATCATCTAACATGGCATACTATCTAACATTGCAAGAATTAAATATTTTGTTTCCAGTGGAGATGTGGAAAAATTTGTTCATGCCTTTATCACTAGCAATGTTGACTACTGTAATAGTACCAACCTTCCCAAGAAAACCATTATGTCTAGCTCATCCAGTCTGCTGCTGCCAGGATTCTGACTAGAATCACACAGCACATATCACGCCAGTCCCCAGGTCCTTACACTGGCTTCCAGTAACATTTAGGGTTGATTTTAAGGTACTTTTACTCTTTTATAAGTCACTCAATGGCATAGGGCCTACAAATATTGCAGATATGTTGACTGAACAGAGCACTCAGATCAGTCAGTTAGAAATACTAATGATTCACACAAAATGTCACGGTTGGCGCCTCTGACCGACAGCAGCAGGAACCTTCGCCCGATTATTAGTTCCCACCCGGACTTCTTTTACCCACACACCTCGGCTTATTCGGTTAAGTTGTTTTGCCCAAACTTTTACCAGAAGTCTTAACTGCCACTCATGGTGTTATTTCTGAGCGTTTTTTCCCATCCCGACTTTATTGTGTATGACCCTGGACTTTTTCTCTCATTTGTGATTCCCTCTGCCTGCCTTGTTTACCTTTACCTGGATTACGACTATTCTATTGGATTATCTCTGACATACCTGCTTGCTCTTGATTGTGCCTGCTGCCTGATTGAACCTCGTAATAAAGCCTTGCTTATGGATCCAAACGAATCCGAGAGTCCATTACACACAAAAAAAAGATCAGATATGCTAAAATAGCCATTTTTACTGTAAATCCAGCCTCAGAACTCATGTATTGTCAGATTTGTTCAATAATCACTGTGCCACAGTAAGTCTGATATGACTGCTCTATATTTTATGTGTTTTTTTTTTTTGGAAACTGCAATACTTTTGTGCAGGATTCTTTGATGGAATTCAAAGTTATAAAGAACGCAATTTATTAAAATTATAAATCTGTGACGAAGAAGCACTGGAAGCGTCGGAATCCATTCGCAGGCTTTTATTAAACAGGGTAGTGAAACAAGCAATGGTCGGTGCACGGGCAAACAGGTTTGAAATAGACATGGCAATAATCGTAATCGTTAAACAGGCAAAGAGTTCAGGGCAGGCAGCAGAGTTCAGTAATCCAAGAAACAGGCAGTAAGTCAGGGCAGGCAGAGAGAATCACAATCCAAGAAAACAGTCCGAGTAAATAACAGAAAATCCAACCAGAGAAACGCTCAGAATTATCACAATAAGTAAATAAGACTTCGCAAAGAAATGGAATCCGAGCACTGCTTTTAAAGGGTAGAAAATGCCGATCAGCTTGCAGTGCAATCAGGCCAGGTGCGTGGGTAAAAACAGTCCAGAGGGAAACACAAATACTCTGGAGAAGGTTCCCGCTGCAATGATACAGAGGCGCGACTGGTGACAAAACTCACATAGTCCCAGGGCAGGCGTTTGGTTCCCTTTTTTGTCATAGCAGTGAGAGGAGCAGCAACTTTGCTGAAATTTCTTATAAATCTCCTGTAGAAATTTGCGAATCCTAAGAAACGTTGAAGCTCCTTTAGATTCTGGGGTTTCGGCCAGTCGACCACTGCTGCTACTTTTTTATCATCCATGGCTACTCCCTCGGCACTGATGACATACCCCAGGAATCCTACTTTGGTCTGATGGAATTCCAAACATTTAGTAAGTTTGGCAAAGAGTCTGTGGCTTATGAGTCTCTTGAGGATGGTGCGGACATGCTGGACATGGGTTTCTAGGTCGACGGAGTAGATCAGGATGTCGTCGATATATATGATGACAAAGTTATTGAGTAGGTCCATGAAGATGTCATTACCGAGAGCCTGGAACACAGAGGGGCTATTGGACAGTCCGAAGAGCATGACCAGGTACTCGTAGTGCCCATTGGTGGTGGAAAAAGCAGTCTTCCATTCTCCTTCCCGAATCCTTATCAAGTTATAGGCGCTGCGCAGGTCTAGTTTGGTGAAGAATCGGGCTGAGCGGAGTTGATCAAGGGCTGCAGGGACTAGAGGCAGAGGGTACCTTGTACTTCACAGTTATTTCATTCAAGGCCCGATAATCTATACAGGGTCTCAGACCGCCTTTTTTTTTCTTCACAAAGAAAAACCCTGCTGAGGCTGGAGATGTGGAAGGACGTATGAAGCCCTTGGCCAGTTCTTCTTGGATATAGAGATTCATACTTTCTGTTTCAAGCTGAGATAATGGAAATACCCGACCTTTAGGTGGCACAGTTCCAGGTAGCAAGTCGATGGCACAGTCAGAGGGCTGGTGTGGTGGTAACTGCGTGGCCTCCTCCTTACTGAAGGCCCTCTGGAGATCGTGATACTGCCTGGGTAGGTTCTGAATGTCAGGTGCTTCCTCAGATGAGGTGATGATGCTGTGGATAGGTTTTTTCATTTGGTGCAGGCAGTGCTCTTTGCAGAATGTGGACCATTGGGTGATTTGGTGAGCAGGCCATGAGATGGATGGGTCATCTTGCTGCAGCCAAGGCAGGCCTAAGATGACGGGGTGTTCGGGTGAGGTGATGGCCAGTAGGTGGCCATGGTGGGAGAACAAGAGAAAAGAGGAAGTGAATTCTTAACAGCAAAGCTTTCGTCGATAAAATTCCCAGCGGCCCCCAAGTCAATGAATGCTTTGGCATTAGTTCTTTGGCCCTAATACTCAACGCAAACATCAATTGTCATGGCTGAAATCAATGAAACGGCACTCACCCGGTATTGCATGGAGCGGGATGGACGTACAGGACAGCTGGCTCGGAGGTGGCCAGCCTCACCACAGTACATGCAGAGATTGTGGCTGCGACGTCTCTCACGTTCCTCCGCTGTGAGGTGAGTGGCTCCAATTTGCATTGGCTCTGCCGGAGGTAAGTTGGATCGATACATTGGTGGGGCTGGAGCTTGATAGCGACGAGGCCGGCGTGAGCGAATGGTGTGATCCGTGCGGATGGCCAAGTCCATGAATTCACTGAGCGTTTTGTCCTCATCACGGTTGCCCAACTCCAATTGCAGATCTGAACGGAGTGCACGCCAGTAAAGTGATCTTGATCCCAGCCGGTCTGAGTCCTAAAAGTCATGGTAAACTCTGCAGCAGACTCAGAGCCCTGCCTTAGCGCTAGCAGTTCATCCTTAGCATCTTTTCCGTCAGCGGTGTGATCAAACACCTCTCTAAACTGACGCAGAAAACTCTGATAAGATGGGAAGACCATGTGGCATGAAGCGCTGTCACCCACTCTAAAGCTTTCCCGGTGAGTAGAGAGCAAACCAATGACACTTTGCTATCATCAGAGCTAAAGCAGCTAGGTTGTTGCTTCATATACAATTTGCATTGTAACAGAAAACCTTTGCACTTCTCGGGAACTTCTCGGGAAGCGCTAGAGGTGCATAGTTAATGAGTGCAGAGACAGCCGCTGGGGGAGGCGGAAACCGGCGGGCTGACTGGTTGGCTTGGTGTAGTGGCATGAGTCGTCAAAGCTTGCACTGAGCGAACGAGCTCCTCAGTCAACTTGGTTAGTTTTTTGAGCTGTTGCTGATGCGTGGCTTGTACGGAAGCTTGACGGCTCACCTCATTGATAACTTGAGCAAAAGCCGCTGGATCCTGTGTTGACGAAGTCTTCTGTGACGAAGAAGCACTGGAAGCGTCAGAATTCATTCGCAGGCTTTTATTAAACAGGGTAGTGAATGCAATGGTCGGTGCATGGGCAAACAGGTTTGAAATAGACAAGACAATAATCGTAATCGTTAAACAGGCAAAGAGTTCAGGGCAGGCAGCAGAGTTCAGTAATCCAAGAAACAGGCAGTAAGTCAGGGCAGGCAGAGAGAATCACAATCCAAGAAAACAGTCCGAGTAAATAACAGAAAATCCAACCAGAGAAACGCTCAGAATTATCACAATAAGTAAATAAGACTTCGCAAGGAAATGGCTTCCGAGCGCTGCTTTTAAAGGGTAGAAAAAGCCGATCAGCTGGCAGTGCAATCAGGCCAGGTGCGTGGGTAAAAACAGTCCGGAGGGAAACACTAATACTCTGGAGAAGGTTCCCGCTGCAATGATCCAGAGAGCATGTAATGATTACATTTTAGTCATTAATTACAAGTGTGTTTTTGCTTAACTAATGTTTGAGCAAAAAAGCATTTTGCCCAAGTATTAGTTAAGCAAAAACACACTAGTAATTAATGATTAACTAAATATTTTAATCATTATTTAGTAGTGTGTAATTGTGAACAAATTAACCATTAATTAATGCTTAACCTAATTAATAATAGGTTAAGCATTATATATATATTATCAATAATTATTCAGACCCCCTATTCTGAAGTGTTACCGTTCGTACTTCCTTATGATGACAATTTAGGTGTATTTGGTGTGCTGTCCAGAGGGAGAGCCTGGAGGTCAGCGAACCTAGTTGTTTGAGCCCTAACGAGGTTTGAGCTTGGCCCCTGGTAGGAAGACGTGAAAATGGTGGAGAAGGGGTGGAGTGTGTACGTGCTTCTCTCGAAACTTGTTTATCAACATCACATACAGTATATATATACAGTATATATATATATATATACAGTCCTTCAGACTGATCTACATCAGACTATCCTGTACGATAAAAAAGTGATGCCTAGAGGATCTGACCATGCATCCTTACATGACAGGTTAGGAGCCATGCTGATATAGAGTCATATCACACTCCTACAAATTCATGTTTCAGTTGTTTTGTGCTTTGGTTTACTGCGTTTTACCCCTGCATTTACAATGAATGTATTTTTTAAGAGACTTCATTAACACTGCTGGTCCAAAAACAGATATTCCACACATTACTTTATGTGTGTAGCCCACCAAGCTTCAGGCCGCAAAACTCAAAGAGCACTAGCTGAGTTTTCACACCCAGTTCGAGACATGTTCACAAAAACATCCTTGAAAGCCCAGTGTTACCCAGAGCAAGATATAAAATCAACTTTTCATCTCTGTTTCCTTTCCCATTTTGTTCTTCCAACATGTTGCATATCCTATTACACGCTCTGGCATTTACCACATCTTTCTTATGTTTTTTGAAAGCATATGCACTGTGCCATGTGAATAGAAGATGTTGGGTTGTGGGGGGCTTTTTTTCAAGCTGACAATGACGTTGAAATAGTAGAAGTGAACTCAAAGAGGGAAATCCTGGTTTCAGGAAAACTGTCAGTGCTCTAGCATTGTGCTTTCACCTGCAGGCACCTCATTTTCATCTCTGTTTTCTTTCAAAGTGGTCCAGACCCCTGCCTCGGGGAGCTGGACGATCCTCTCTCTGTACCCAAGACCTTTCCTCTGGACCATACCTTTCCCAGGCTAGGAGATATTGCAGTTGACCACCACAACGTTGGGAATCTAGGAGTTCCTTGACCCTGTAGATGGTATCTTCGATGACTGTCGGAGGAGGGGGTTCTTCATCACCAGGCTCTGTGGGAGAAAGGAGAGTATCGTGACAAGGTTTGAATAAGGACACATAGAATGTGGGGTGGATCTTGTAGTGAGGTGGTACGTGTAAATGGTAAGTGATCGGGTTGATCTGATTCAAGATGGTAAAAGGACCAACAAATCTTGTTTGCCCCACCTGGTATGCTGGAGTTTCAGATCTACGGGAGTCTGTGGTGGTAGGTGAGCCTCGTCCCAGACCCTCTCGCTCTCCTGGAACCAGTAGTCGACTGCAGAGAATGGTGTTAAACCAGTGGTAGCTTGGCGCAGATAGTTCTGGGCATACTCAACCCAGCCCAGGTTCTGGTTCCAGGTCTCCTGGTGGCTGTGGCAGAAGGTACAAAGCGGAGATTTGGTGGGCAACCCGGCGAAGGAGCAAGAGCTGGATCTGCGGTGCCTGCAGGGGTCACCCACTGGATGGGACTGACAAACATTTCGGTAACACTTCAGAATAGGGGGCCAGAATAATGCATTAGTTAAGCATTAATCAATGGTTAATGTGTTCACAATTAAGCATTAGTTGAGCAAAAACACACTAGTAATCAATTATTAACCTTAACATTTTAAGGCCCCGAATTATGTATTAGTTAAGCATAAATAAACTATTAATTTATAATTAACAATTATGCATCAGTTAAGCATGAACACATATATAACTTATGATTATTTGTACATATAGTAAGGGCATATTATCCATTATTTACAATTCATTAGTCATTTTAAAGACTATAAACAAAAAAACTATAGATGCATTTATGCTATTGTAACGCCCCTACACAGTGTTTGTTGTTCTTCCCCATGTGCTCTCCGTGACCTAGTTTTTGTTATAGCTTCTTTGTTTTAGCCTTGCATGCATGTTGTCCACATTTGTGTACACTTATTTAACTCCATTTAGACTAAGACGCTAGTATTTTACAACAATTTTGAGTAAAAGTTTTTTTTTTCTTCAAAACCTTTTTCTTCTTTTTTACTTCAAAAATTATAATATATTGTATTAAAACAAATTTATCAACATAAAATGTATTATTATTATTACATTAAATGGCCATTTTACGCATACAAGTGGAGACAAATTAGCATTTTGAAGGCCAAACAGGTAGACTAGGCTAAAGACTAAAAGGCTAAAACAAAGAAGCTATTACAAAAACACCACTCACAGAGCAAAAATGCCCAAAAATACAGCAAAAAAACATAGAAAACTTGCACTTTCTCCACTGTCCCCACTGAGAGAGAGCTCTCCCGGCTTCATTGTGCGGGGCAGTGCTCATTAAATAGAGCTAAAATAATGAAAACAAAGGCTGTGAAAAAGCGGTGTTTTCCGCTGAATGTGTCACGAATGCCCAAAACAAAATCAACTTAACCCCAGTGTAGTTTTTGTCTGTGACAGACATGTGTCTCTTTTAATATTAAAATTATTGTGAAGTAAGCTGAATAAAGAGTGCTGTCTTGCAGAAGGACTCTGTTGTGGGGGGTTTAATGAAAGTGTGAATCTCTGCTGGTTAACACAGAGAGCGCAGCTAAAAGTTGCTGAACAGGTTTTGCCAAAGTGTTTTAGGACAAATGTAATGTACAACCTGTAAACTTCACTTTCTCTAGCATGTGCTGCCTTTCTCAGCGCCTCAATCTCGGAGCGCTGCCTTGCTAGCTCCTGCCACAAATACTGAATATGTATTTAGGTTTATATTAGGTATCAGTTAAAAATAAATAGTCTAAATAATAAATATTAAAACATGTAATGTAGACTAACAAATGACAATTCACCGGGAATCTTAATTAAGATAAACACAAGAGCTGGTAGACACATAAAACATTAGACAATTACAGATTCATTTAAATTCACGAAACTTCTGCGAAAAAAAGACCACACAACCACTGTTCATGTGTAATTGATCTATCTCTGTTATCAGGGTTCATACACATTTTTATCAATATGGCATATTTAAGTAAAAAAAAAGAAAGAAACATTTTTCTATACTGCTGCACTGTATATCGTCGCTCATTCAGTCGCTATTCAACTTATTCAAAGTTTATAGTTTATTTAAATGAGCCTTATATTCAAACACAAGCATTAAGTTTGCCAAAATCCACAGTTTTGTGTTTAATGTCAAAATTATTATATTTTGTTTTGTATGTTTATTAAGTTAATTTAGAAAAAAATTTAATACGTTTTACAGAATGCACAGGCAGAAGTGGCTTAATAGTTATGGAAAAAATAAATAATTATAATAATTCTGAACTAACGTTTTCTTGCTGGCACCTTTATAGAGAAATGCAATCTGTTTCAATATGTTAGCTAAGTCGTGGCAGGTCTAATTTATTAGTTTCTTATTGTAATCCTGTATTAAAAATGGGAGTGAAATACGGTGCCTCACGTTATACTAAAATAAAGGAAAGAATTCATAAAAAACACAGTACTTTCTTAATAAGTGTAAATCTTTCCCAGAGTATTATTAAATAATAAAGCTCAGGTAACAAATAAAAAGTCTGTGCGTCACACAAATATACGCTGTTGCTGTTTTAATAAAAGAAATTTAAAAATGTTCATACAAAACGTACTTGTAAAAAATATTAATAATAAGATTTTTTTTTTCACACTCTCATGTTTCCTAGACTATTAAAATAGGCTACCACCTTCAATGTTTCGATGCAAAGTAGCCTAAACTTTTTACATTTTCTTTCTAAGAAACACAAATAACTTCATAAGTAGACTAATAAATTGTCATATGTGAATAGTTAAGTACAGTTTTCTTTTCTTTAATTTCCCGCTGACTGCTGCCGTCAAATATAACACATCAGTGAGGAAAAGCTGACGGCTATTTGCTAAAACATGCTTTAAAGCATTTGCTCAATAACTTATGGTTAAAGCGTGGTGGTCAACAGCTGCAAGTGCACTCTACAGCGCCGTTAGCTGAGGCGGTGAAAAAGGCATTCTGGTTGTCCATCATCTGTAATAGGCTATAAAACAATATTATAATAGTGCATGATGAATACTACAGGTCTAAGAATGTTTAGACCATATTATTAATATTCACAAATATTTTTAGACAAAAATCATACTAGGCTATATAAATATATAGGTTACATATACTGATATTGACATGCTCACGGATGTTATTTTGTTTTGTTTTTTAGTAATCAGAAATCTGCACCACAGATATATCTGGATGAGATCCGGAATTCACTTGAGTCCCTTCAAACTGTTTTCCTCTATCAGCGCTCAACATCAGAAGTTCAACTACACTGATATTCTCTGGTAAAACAAACTCACTGAATACTGATGGTGGAAAGAAACAGCATACACTTAAATATCAGGTATTTTTACTTTTTTCCAGGAATGACTCTGTAGCTCAATCAGTGTGCTAAATAATTGTGTCATTGACCTTCATTATGTATGTTTAAATTATACTGTGTTCTAAATAAAAAAAACAAATAATAATAAAAAAAAAGTATCCTCACATTCTTTCTTACCTGCCTCTTAGTCACAGTCACACTGATTGGTCATTAGGGGAGGGGTCTTTGTCTCTTAAGGTGTAAATCACTGAAAATGAATGATCATCACTCCCTTGCATACAGGCTTTCTGTCTCAAAACTTTTGTCACAAAAAATTTAAAACACTATTTTTTCTGTGAATAACTACATGGATTGATTTTCACTTAATTTTGAAGTAAATATTATAGCCTACAAGACTTGATTACTCAAAAGTCTTGACAGACCTAGCATTTCTGCGGGCTGGAGTACCCAAGGGACAAGTGTCCAGGCACACCATAATACACGGATGCCTCCTCCACGGGTTAGGGTGCTGTGTGCAACGGGCAAGCAGCTTCGGGCACCTGGACATGTTGCTCCACAAGCACGTGCTCGTCCGGACGAACAATGCTTAGTGGGGGCTGAAATCACTGCGCGCCATTCACATTCCATGTACACTCAACCGTGCAGCCAATCAGCTTTCACGGCAGTCCACCAAACCCTGGAGAGTGGTGACTCCACCCCCAGACAGTTCAGTTGATATGGAGCCACTTTGGCGAGGCCAAGATCGATCTCTTCGCCTCCCCCGAGTCTGGCCATTGTCGCCAGTTCTATTCCCTGTCCGAGGCACCACTCGGCACGGACGCACTGGCACACAGCTGGCCTGCGGTGCCCAAGTACGCCTTTCCCCCAGTGAGCCTCCTTGAACAGACCCTGTGCAAGATCAGGGAGGACGAGGAGCACGTTCTGTTGGTAGCGCCGTATTGGCCCTCCCGGACCTGGT
>JAUCNO010000241.1:1532385-1552218 GCA_032353835.1 Enteromius viviparus | reverse complement strand
TTCGACGGATGTCAATGACGTAGCATCCTCGAAATTCTGGCTTCCGAGGATCCTTCCTTGACATTGAGAAACACCCCAGGCCTTTGCATGTGTTTTGAGTTAATTAGCTGATTAGAGTGTGGCACCAGGTGTCTGTCTTCAGTACTGAACCTTTTCACAATATTCTAAGATACTGAGATACTGAATTTTGGGTTTTCATTAGTTAAGATGCACAATGAGTAAAAGAGAATGGAAGTGTGTAATGGTGGGATGAAACAAGCATTCAATGACATACATATGTTTATATTTCACAACTTGGCTGAAGACAAGTAATGTTAGTATTAATATTATTATTAATCCTGAGAAATCAGCTACAGGGCAGTGAAGAGTTGTATAGTCTTGTTGCCACAGGTAAGAAGGATTTCCTGCGACGGTCAGTTCTGCTTAGAGGCAATGAGTCTTTTGCTGTGTGTGGTCCGATGGCCCATAATGGAGGGGAGCATGGGGTGAGAGGGGTTGTCCATGATACTGAGAAGCTTATTTTGCATTCTCCTCTCAGACACCTCTTCCAGCTGTCAGTTATAATCATCAAAATGAAAAGAAATAAACCCTTGAAGTATATCAGTCTGTGTGGAATGAATGAATACATTATACAAGTATCATTTCTTGAGTGGAATTAGTGAAATAAATCAACTTTCGGAAGATATTCTAATTATATGATCAGCATCTGTACAGAGTGTGATCCAAAAGTGTCCATGTTGGACATCTTGGTATTTTTTCCATTTTAATTCTTGACAGCTTTAGGATTTAAAAAATGACTTCATAGCATACATAAACACACACAGTATATTTGATATAATGTGATTTATTGATGTCACGAAGAGGTAACGCTGGCGTGCGTGCAGGGACTGAGGACACGGCTGAATGAAATGCAAAATAAGAATTTATTTAAACACACTCAAACAGAAACAAAAAAAGGCTGACGGGGCAGCAAAACACTAGGAAACAACGAGCGCACATCGAAGACGCAAACCACACGTGACATTAACAGGACATGAATGACAAAGGAAAGGCATGGGTATTTAAACACTGGGAAATAATGACTAAAGTGGGAACAGCTGTTACTAAACACAGGTGAGACAATCAAAGCAAAAGGGTGAAACCAAACAAGACAGGACTAAACCAAAAAGCACAAAGACACGGGGGAGACAGGACAGACAGGGGCAGAATGTTACATCACGGTTCACTTCTCACTGCTGTGTGTGTGCACAAATTCCTAGTATGGGAAATCACACCGGGCCACATGTCACGTCCTTTTCTTTCCTTAAATTGCAAAGTTGCACATTATTAGGGAAGGCGATTTGCAAAGATTCATTTAAAAGCAAAACAAAAACAAACTGTATACTGCTTTTGTAAGTGAGGCTGGCTGCTGATACATTTCAGTTTAAACAACATTTAAAAGTAAATCTTGCATGACCTCTATATTAATCATGTATATATTTTCTATCATGTCTGCATCAAAAAAATATATAGGACTTAATTAATTACAGTCCATTTAATTATAAAATCCTTTGTCTCTTCTTTTTTTGTCTGAACAGAATCTGTTGGTGAATCATGGATAGAGAGCCGCTCATCTGTGTTGGGTTTCACGGGCCGCTTCATCTTTAGCCTCTCCATGCCATCACTGCACTCTGAGTCTCACTCCAGTGTACTGAACAAGCTTCATATCACAGGCCACTATGAGTATTTCATTATCTGTAACAGTGCTGAGAATGGGATCATAGACATGCAAGGCTTGATTTTTATAAGAGTACGCTCAGGAAATCCTGATACTTTTATTTGTCGGGGTTTTATTTATGCATTGTATTTTGGCAAAAGCATATTTAAATAAATGGATAACTGCCCAAATCTGGTCCTGCCTTCTGTCTTTTGTTTTCCTTTTTCAAATACTTGAGATCCATTTCAAGTCTGAACTAAATCAGTCAGAATTTTTTGTCTTTAATACATTATTATTATTATTATTATTATTATTATTACTGATGTTATTGTTGTTGTGCATTTTTAAACAAACAAATAGAAATAGTTACGCAAAAACAGTACAACCTATAAAACAACTGGGGAGTCAATAGTCAATTAAAAAATATTAACATTTATAAAATGATTAATGCCATGCTATAAATGATATAATAACAATTACTACAATATTTAAAAACAATTCTAATGTTTTAATACTTTTAATACCACCCTCCTGGATGTTTTTTGAGTTTTGTAATGCCAGACCAGCAGAGGGAGCTCTCACCTCTGCACTAACTGTCACAGCTCCCTCTGCTTCCTCTCTGGTGACTTCCTGTTTGGTGGCGATTTAAGCGGATGCCTGCCGAACAGAAAGTCGTGAAGCATTGTTTTGTTGTAGCGTTTTCTCCGGTTTGCCTGGTTTATGTTAATTGTTCTGCCCTGTTTGTCATAGTCTTGCCTTGTTTTCATTGTCTTGTTTAATTTGTTACTTTGGATTGCCCTCTTATATTCTGACCCTGGACTGTTACCTGTGTTTTCATGCCCTTGGATATTCCTGTTTGCTGTTGTTTGGACTTTGCCTGTTTTGACCAGACCGTGTATGATTTTCAGCGCTTGTCTGAGTCTGGCTTTGTTGCATTACTGTTGTAGTTCATTTTTAGAACTATATTTTAATATTAATAATCACTTTATATTTATTTATATTTCGTAATTAAATTGTTGTTGTTGTTGTTATTAAAGATTGTTATTAACAATAATATAAATCATTTTTAATATTATGAGTAATTTTATTTGTATTTTTATCTATAATGTGATTAATATTTATTATGATTAATGTAATTATATAAACAAAGTTTCTGCAATCTCATAAAACTTAATAACATTTAATTATCTTTAATGTTATAGTTGATATAAACTTTTACACGATAATACTTTTATATTGTATCACATTATATCATATATTAAAATCATAACCTTGATAATGATAATAAAATAATAATGATGATGACTGATGATTATTACTGTTGCTGTTTGTAATATTAATATTTATTATTTATAACATAAATATTAATCAATTATTACCATGTCATAAATATATTTTTTTTAAATGCTGTTTAATGTTTAAACATTAATGATGTAAAAATATTATATAATATATATGTTAAGGCAAAACATATATATTATAATAAAAAATGATTCAATCTTAATTAATGGATAAACTATGCCTTTAATCAACTCAAATTTTTAATTCAAAGTTGGTGAATTGTGGCTGTGTGATTGAATGTAACCTATTTTTGTAATAGGATGAAATGATTCGCAGCAGAAAGAGCGTTGAAGACGTGATTGATCCGTGAGTAGTGACACGTTTTCCTGTCATACACACACACGCTCAGACTAGCTCAATTTGTTGCTTTTGACATGGTCGGGTCTCCCATGTGAGCACAAGCAATTATGGTGAGATGGCATCACACACACCACCCTCAATTATCCAGCTGACACACACTGCATCTCCACACTCGCTTCAGATGCGCGCACACACTCCATGTCAGAATACACACACCTCTCTGTCAGGACTAATAAGGTTCTCAATCCGTGCTAGCAGGATTGACTTGGGAATTACCTTGTTAAGAGTACAGCCGAGTCAGGGCAGGTTGCCTTGTCTGGTGCGGAGGGGCAAACGAGGATACAGTGTTTGGGGGCAACTCATGTTTAAATTTGTGCAATAGTCTAAAAAAAAATCAACCTGAAATCCAAACTAGTCTTTTCTTAACCGTTAGAGGAGAGAGTCGGAAAGTATTTTTTGCTTAAAATCTTTTAAGCAAACTGGCGCAACTGTGCTTCTCGCAGCCGGTTCAATGCACCACCATTCATCTTTAAAACTGAGATAAACAGAAACACTTCCACATGCTGTAATGCTTTAGAAAAATTAAACCGCATGTAATAAGACAGGGTGCTAAAGCATACGAGTGTGCGAAAACCTTGTTCAGCGCAGGTTGTTCAGACAGCGGTCACACAGAAGTGCCCTGCGCTGAGGACAAGATGTCAGGCGATAGCAGGAGCGAGGGAAAGGCCAAGGGTTAACATAATAAGTCCTCTATCATACAGCAATGAGGTCTGACAGCTCAGCCATACACAGCTCACATTAGAGCAGCTGTGCTTACCTCGAACACAGGCTTTCTAATCTCAAATACTGATCAGTGCAAACAAAACAATACCTCTAAAAAATGGAGCATAATCTGTTTTGATGCATGCTGATCCTCCTTCAAAAAATGTAACAATTTTCAGCCACTGGTGAGCTTTTTATTGATGGTATTTTATTTGTCTATTTTATTTTGTCTATTAATACACAGGACAGAATATTAATATTAATATTTTTTGCAATCAATTCTAAAAAATAAAATTAAAATTGGTAAATTAATTGGTAATAATTCTTTTTTGTATACTATGTAATACTCATATTTTTTTGCAGATAAATAAAAATAATTATTTAGATTTGTATTTTATTCGGGCTTGTAGGGGATATTGTGCTTTTATTGGACATCACTGATGATAAGTAGTTTTTTTATTTGTTTTGAACATCACCGTTGAGATTTTATAAATGTTATTTTTGTTTGTAGTGGATATTTTTTCAACATCATTAATCATTTTATTTATTTACTGTAACGTTTAATTTTTGCTGCTAGAAAATATGTTCTTCTTAAAATGTTTTTATTTTATGTTTGCTTGTGGTACGTATTTCATTGGTGCATCATTTATTATAATTGTTTTATTTTTATTTTTGGTAAAATAGGGGTTACAGAAGTCTATTTAAGCTACATCTGTATTGACGTTTTTGGTTTTCGGTGTTAATGGGTTATTTCTGCTTTATAATTATTTTAATTATGTTTATTTTGCCTTTTTCTTGTATAATGTTTTTATATTCTTTTTGTTGTTGCTGTGTATATCGTGTTCTTTTTGAGAGTCAATAATAATGGGAATTATTTTGGAAAAGGGAAATGTGTTCTTTTTTAATGTTACTGTTTTATTTTTGAGCAACAATGCACATTTTTTATACTATTTAATTATTTAGTTACAATCTTGTGTGTGAATGAGGCTCTGCAGTCGTCTTTATCACCCATTCTAGGTAAGTATAATTCATATCTTCTCTATACATTAGGGACTTCTTTGTGATATAAATAGCACTTAGAAAATGGCCTTTCGAGTACCTCTGCTGCTGAAATCACACGAAAACCGAATCTGCATTAAAAACACAAGAGCACTGAGCATGTTTAATCAAGCACAGAAGCGAACATGCTACCTTTGTCAATAGTAGCGGAAAGAGTACCATTTCTCTCCTGAGATCCCCTCAGTGTCCATCTGATCTCCGTTGATCCACTCTCTCTGCCTGCCAGCTCAATCTCTATCCTTGCCGACCATGTGCCCCTGACATTTGGATTGTGCTAACGGCCAGCCCCGGTGGGCAAACAGAGTCTGGCTGAGGTTGTGGAGTGTGCTGTTATTACTATCATGTTGTGTGCTCCGTCTCCGAGCTGCTGTCCCTCCTCCAGGACCCGACCTGCACCGACGCACATGGGCTCCCTGCACTGGAGCCGCAGCACAACACTGATTTAGAGAAATATATAAACACACCTAGCTGACATTACATTAATATACACACACCGTCTGTCTCTCACGCTTGCACACGCGCTACCAGCTGACATTTATCTTCAAATACCATGACACTCTTCCTCTTTTATTAGATCCCCTCACTGTGCAAAGATGAGAGTAATTAGAGAGGAACGGCCCCCGTTCTCTTCCGTCCCCTTTTATTGCTTTTCACTAGTCTCCTTTCTTCGAGAGTAAGAGATCTCGTGGCTTTGGATGCCATAATGTCCCCACAGGAGCACTGCTGGGACTGGAAGAGAGGGGACGTGTCTCACACTGTGAACCCCTTACAGTCGCCAGGCTTTTAGATTTTCAACCCAGCTTTTGATTTTTTTTGTTAAACTAGCAAGAGACATTTGGACTTTTGATCCTGGATTTCCAAATAAAACTTACAGCAGGATCCAGAAGTCTGACACCGTATTGAAAACAGGATGCAAAATCAAATTTAAACATGAAGATATTAAATGTTTAGGATTTGGAAATAAAAATAATTACATAAAAATGCATAATTAAGGCACAGGTGTCTTTACAATGAAATGAAAGTTCTATAAAATGTATTAAAAAAGTAAGTAAATTGTGTGTGTGTGTGTGTGTTTGCGGGTTTATGTGACATAGGTAATACAATATGAAGGTGTTTTATTGGGACATTTTCAGCGTCCCCGTAATTCAAAAGGCCTAAAAAAACATACTAAATGGTGTTTTTTTGAAAATCTAAAAATGCACACAGGTTTAGGTGTAGGTGTAGGCAAATACCACATACAGTTTGTACAGTATAAACACCATTACGCCTATGGAGAGTCCCCATAAATCACAAAAACCAACGTGCGTGTCTGTGTGTGTGTGTGTGTGTGTGTGTGTGTGTGTGAAATGTTTAGACTGCCATCTTGCAAAGCTTCATGGTGACAAGAATGGGCTGGGTTCACACTTGACTCTTTCACAAAAACTATGGATACCTCTATTAATAGAGGTGTCTAACTATTCACAGTTCATTCTCACCTCACCGTAATAGCAGGGCACCTCTGTGTGTGCTGGTGGTGCCAGCTGTACAAAACTGTGTATTAAAAATTTCTTTTGAAAACAACATCTGTAGAGCACAGTGGTTTGTCTTCATAATGAAGACTCTGTGTTTACCTTCTGCTTTTTTATTCTCTATTCTTCTCAAGGTATCTTCCAAAATATCACGTATTGTATTCTTTTCCTTCCGCGGAACATAAAAGAATATATTTTTAAAAATGTATCGTCATCGTTGTCTCATTTTACCTCCATAAAATGTAAGTCATTGGTGTCACATTCAGCTGGAGGTGCCTACCCAGCTCTGGGGATGGCACTCCAGCGCCCAACCAACTTTCTGTGTTTTTTGTCTGTTTATATGTGTGACATTCTGTTCCTGTCTGGTCCTGTCTCCCCCGCTGTCTGTGTCATTTTGTTTTTTCCCAAATTATTTCGATTGTCTCACCTGTTTTGTACACCTGCCCTCACTTTAGTCTTTGATTTGTATGTCTTTAAATACCGTTGTCTTTTTGTTTGAATTCAGGTCTTGTTAAAGTCTCTATGTCTCCAGCGTGTGTGAATTTGCTGCTTTTGCCTTTGTATCCGCTCTGGTCTTTGTTATTAAATATTTTGCATTGGAAATCCACCGCGTTCTCTGTTGACTGCCCTACTGAGAGGCACAACACACACACTCACAGCAAGAGCACATAGTCATGACAATATGCTTGGACTCAGTCACACAAACTCATTCTGTTTACATCCTGGACTTTCATTCATGTTTCGGTGTCATCACATGTGTTCACTCATGTCTCCGCCTCGCCCATCAGTCACCACAGCAACACATTGTCTAACTCCTTCCACTGACCTAGATTCTAGTGCAGGGTTCCTCAAATCTTACCCTGGAGGTCCGATCCACTGCAGAGTTTGGATCTAACCCTAAGCAAACAGACCTGAGCATGTAAATCACTGTCTTAAGGATCATTAGAAAACACAGGTAGGTGAGTTTTATCAGGATTGGAGCTAAACTCTGCAGTGCATCGGACCTCCAGGGTAAGATTTGAGGAACCCTGTTCTAGTGTATTTAACCCGGAAATGTCTGTATGTTGTCACGGTTCGTTGTTACCTGTTATGTCCATTCGTGTTCCTAGTTTCCTGTTGTTTTGCTCTTTGGATTACCCGTGGTCGATTTTCCCCGAACCTGGACTTCCCCTCTGCTTCTTCCCCAAGGACTCAGTTAACTGGTATTTCGACCCTTTGCTATGTTTTTCGACCCCGCCTCTGTCTTTATCTCTGATAACGTTGTCTGCCGGCAATCTTTCTCTGTAAACCCTGACTTTGATTCTAATTAAACACTGTTTGCATGCCTCGCATACTCTATTTGTAACAGATACTTTATGCCTATGATGTAAAAGTCTTGAATTACTGCAGGGTGCCTTGAATGTTGTATTGGTTGCCTTTGAATAAATAGAAAACATCTCGGAGATTTGCATTAAGAAAAAAACACACTTAAAGTGTGTTACTAAACAGACACAAAATAAAATACTAAATCTTATTCAGTTGTAAAGCAGTTGTTATCCTCCTTTTACTGGGACATGAGTCCAGGTAAATTATCACTGATCCTGGTCCTTACAGTGTAGATTACTCAAAGTTTAGATCCAACTCTAATTAATCAACATATCTACATAAAAATAGTAATAATAATAACAATAATTTATTTTCATGTATAATACAGAAACCCTTTTGGGAAATGGAAAAATATATATGAGATGAAATGAAAAATTCATGTTCTCTTGCAATAGTATTACCCCAAGAAATGCAGACATCTATAAAACAAAGATGAACACAATACTGTGTACTCTACATTAAATTACCTGTAAATAGCCTTGTGATATATTGTGATATATCCAGATCTCATAGGTAATATGCCTTGTCAGTTTTATTTTGTTTTGAGTAAATAACACCTGACCGCAAATGCAGCCAGGCGTTCACGCAAATCATATGAATGTTTACTGTGAGGCGAGTTAATTTGTTCTTTCTAAACATCATCTCGTCTTGTGTGCTGTTCACACTCTCTCTAGGGTCCTTGGGATGGGAACATTTTTACCTCGTTTTCGTACCGTGTCGACCAGTGTACGAATGCAAGTACAGCCTGTGGTAAAAACAAGGGTAAATAGTTTTTAATTGGCAAGTGCGTGCAGTGTCTCTGGAGCTTGCCGAATGACAGATAAATCGTCTTTCTCTCACTTTTAGCTTAAAACGGTCCCTCTGCGATTAGACCATCTGCTTTAGGTGACGCTACAAGTCACTTAAACACTCTTTGTAAAGTGATTTGAAGATGCAGCTGAAATATTGAGCGGAAGAAGCAAGACGACAGAAGAACTAAACATCTGAGCTGAAATGAACAATGACCAGCTGTTAAACACGTTGATGTACAGTCGCAATTGCCAAAGAGTGTTGGGAACAACATGACGATTGTGAAAATAATGATCATCCAGGCAAGTGATTACTGCGGTAAAGCTTGAGGCTCGCTGAACCCTTAAAGAAACAGTTCACCCACAAATAAAAACTGTCATTATTTACAGTACACACTCTCATGTTGTTTCATGACCACATGCTGTTAGTTTCTCGGTGGAACACAAAAGTGCATTTTTTGAAGAACGTGTATTGTGGTATGATGAATGACAGTTCATGGTGACCTGTCTTTTGATTTCAAAGTTGCAGGAGACTGCAATAGGGATATAGGAGAATAGACAGTTTCTCACAAAAGTGAGTGCACCCCTCACATTTCAGAATTTTTTTTTAGTATACCTCATCAAGGGATAATACTTTAGAAATTAAACTTGGATATATATTTTAGATTATTTGATGTGCAACTTGTATAGCAATATTGTTATGGAGGAGGATGCCAACAACAATCTGTGCAGCATTGGTGAATGCCATGCCCAGGAGAATAAGGAAGTGCTAAATAACAGTGGTGCCTTTACAAAATATTGACATTTTGGACACAATTTTGACATGTTCACTTAGGGTGTACAAATTTTTGGTGCCAGTTATTTGGACAACAGTGGCTATATGTTGAGATATTTTTAGAGGATGGTAAATTTGTACTTCTTTACAAACTGCACATTGACTACTCTAATACTGTATATATCCCAGGTTAATATATGCAGTACTGTCCCTTGAGGAGATATAAAATCTCACTTGTGTGAGACACTGTATAATATTATATACTGTATATACTGTATAATATTATATAAATAAAGTCCTGGTCAAAAATATCAGCACCCACAGCAATTCTGTCAGAAAATTGTTGGAGTCGCAAATGTTTTACTCATTGCTGATACAATTCCACACAGAACCCAAAAGAATGTACTGGATAAAATAATTGCCACCCTTATCTTTTACTGAAATTGTGGACCACTCTTCTTTTGCAAACTGCTCCAGGTCACTCAGATTTGAAGGATGACTTCCCCCAACTGCTGTTTTGAGATCTCTCCACAGGTGTTCTATGGGATTCAGATCTGGCCATTTCAGAACTCTCCAGCTCTTGTTTGTAACCAATTATGAGTGCTTTTTGAAGTTTTGGTTTATTGTCCAGCTAGACGACCCACAAGCTCTGGTGGAGAGACAGTTTGTTTAGAAGTTATTTATTTATTCAAACAATCCTTTGTTTTGATCATTAATTTTGCTCTTCTGTCCATGTCTAGGAAGGTTAGCTACAGTTCCATGGGCTGTAAACCTCTTGATGATATTGTACACAGTAGACACAGGAACGTTAACAGGAACATTAAGATCTCTGGACATGGACTTGTAGCCTTGACATTATCCATGATTTTCCACCATTTTGTTCTGTAAAATGCACAGATAACTTTTTACACTTATTTTCTTATCCATGCTCAGTGTAAAACAAATCAACTTTTATCCATTTTTACTAGTTGCAAGTGTGAATACAAAATTGTCCACAATTGTTACAAATTACATAAATACAAATTACAGGAGTATTGCATACTTGACAAGCAATTATTTCATTTTCTGACATAATTGCAAGGGTGCTGATATTTTTGGCCATGGATGTGTAATTCAAATCAACTGTCACTCTATACAACTTTTGTTATATCATAATGAAAAAAGGCATTTTTTTGACCTAAAAACCTTATTAAAAAATAAAGATGTTCATGTCCAAAAAAAAAAACCATCATTAACCTTAATTACTCAGGTTTGATGCCCCATTCTCTCTCTCTCTCTCTCTCTCTCCATACAGCCATAGTCACAAGCAAAACTGGTTATCAGCACTCTTCAAAATGTGCCTGCGTGTGTGAATGAACAAACTGTGACACTGAATGGCAAGATGATACAGGTATGGAACAACACAAGGTCCAGTTAATGCACAGATTTTGAGTGAACTATCCCTTTAACAGTGCTTAGCACTTGTTGTTTACAGTTCTCAATAGATAGACCTTGGAATTTTAAATGACAAATCATCCACCGGGGCATATTGTGCCTATAGTGGTGTTCTTGTCTAAAAATATTCTTTGCCTGTGGTAGCACATAGCCCCGTCTCTAAAAAAAAAACAGCAGCAGTTCCTGTCGCTGCACTGTGTGGCTGTCCATCTGGGAGGCAGCCTGCATACACTTCTAAATGAGAAAGTTGGGTCTGATCGTCCAGCCATGACAAAAATAGATTACTAAAAAAAAGAGAGCGGAGAGACCAACAGAGTGAGTGTGTGTCCGTGTGTGTGTGTGACTGGATCGATCGGCATAAGGTAGACAGTAGTCTTTTAGAATCTGAAGTACAGAGTGCCTGTTTTAAAAGCTGCTTAAAAAGAGGAAAAAGGTCAAACAAACCTTTCAAAATTAAGTTTACATAAAATGAGGAAAATCGAATTCATGTTGAGCTTCACATTTGGGAAATAATCTTCAAGATGTAACAAGCAAAAAATAATTAAAAAGCAAATAGAGATAAATGGGGGAAAAAAATAAAACAATCTGAATCTTAATAATATCTTAAACCCTACTTGAACATAGAGAAAGGTTTCAACATTGCCTCATACTGTATATGTATGTCTATTTTTATTTTCCCCAAACATGTTATGACTAACATCTGAGATGACCCACAGTACATAATGAAGAAAACTATTTAACATAATGATTTTGTGCTGTTTTAACCTTTTGTTTTTCTTTACTTTTTTTTCCCTTAGAAGAATAAAAGTGCACAAACCAATCAGAAATAAACATACCTTTTTACAGTATAGTTCTATGCATTAGTTGTTAAAACCATTAAACATGTTTGGTCCTATGGCAATAAAATCAAAAGAAACATACATTACAATACCAGACAGTTGGTTAGTAGTGCTTAGGTTTGGAATCAGAAAAAGGTGTAAGTGTCAGGAAAAAAAACAACTTTTTTTTTTTTCCAAATAAGTGCAGAACATTAGCCAAGAGCTTGTGTGATACTGTTGTTGTACGTCAGAACCATGGCAGGTAAAAAATAAAAATACACAAGGCATACAGCATTATATTTACAAGGGCCTGTATGCATTTGAAAACATTGCTTTTGATAAATGTGCTAGGGTTACTATGGAAACAAAACATGTCCATTAAAGAGAGAGCTCATTGTGTCTAGGAGAAAAAAAAACTGTTTTGCTGCATGAACATCTAGGACACGAAACAAGGTATTGGTATTGTGTAATTTCCTGCCAAATTGATTATGAAAGGCATCTTATTTCATTTTTTACTATGCAAGTGATGGCACAAAAATCAGCACAGTGTTATAGATTCTGAGGGTGGTTTTATCATGTTTCTACTGTAGGTGGTTTTGTATTAGCCCTGACCCAAAAGTGTGGTCACATTTATTGGTATTCTGTGAATTTTTAAAAAATAGATCAATGTATTTCAAAAACTTAAAGTGAAGGAGAAGGATTTCTTCACATGATGTTTAAGTTGGTCACACAGATTCATTTACAGTAGCTGACCAACAACAAATGGTTTTCCGTGCTTCGTATATTTCATTTGAATACTGAACCGTAGCAATACGTACCTAAATAAATAATAATATTTAATAAAAACAGAGCAATACGTACCTATATGAAAGTAATTAAAATGTGCCAGGTTGAACCTGTATTTGAACCTGTATTTTACCGCCATTCAGTGGACATTTCTCTTTCAAACTGTGGCGAAACGTGCAGTAAGGTACATAAAAACGGTGTTGCACAAAAAGTACACTGAGGTATGTATTACCAGATTGCAAAATAATGATCCCCCCTCATTCCCCGTTGTTTTTTTTTTTCTCTCTCTCTCTCTTTTCATCAAATCAGTATGGAAGCCCGTTTCCGCCACTGTTTAAAAAATAAAAAAGTTTTATTTTTTTTTTTCATAATTCTGACTTTTTAAATTTCAAACTCAGAATTGTGAGATATAAAGCCGCAATTGCAAATTAGGAAGTCAGAATTATAACTTTTCTCTCTTCATTTGCAACATGTTCTTTCTGGCAAAGCATCATAGGAAACCACAAAATGTGATTTAATGATTGGGGTCATTGTTCGTTTTGTATGCTTCAAGCCAGATAATTTTTCTGGAGAACCCATCAGTGTATCCATTTATACATATTCCGTAAGGTTTGGACAAGGACATATCTGTCAATATGCCACACATAGTTTGGCCCGCGACTGTTATACATGCGTCACCGTAGATGACCACGAGCACGCAGATCAACTCCTCGTCCATCCATCAATCGCATCAACTGACGGACAGTTTCTCTGTCTGTAATAACCCGGACAGCCAACAGCTGATCTAAAAAAAATTTGCCACTTCAGCCTCATTTGTTTTATCAAATATATTTTAATCTAAATTTATCAAATGAACAATCTCGCAATTCAGACTTTTTTTCTCATAATTCTGACTTCATAACCCGCAATTCTGACTTAATAATTTGCAATTCTGAGAAAAAAAGTCATAATTGTGAGATAAAAAGTCACAATGACCGGAAACATAGCCGGAAACAGGCTTCCATAAATCAGTTGTATACTTCAATGATGATGATGATATATTTTTGACACATTTGTGTCAGCAGACTAAAAGGACTCAAAAATGAATCAAAATCCTGAATCAAAATCCTTACAACTTTATTTCACATGCACATAAATTTTATTTGTATTTTATTTTATAGTGTTGTAACGAAAGAGAGGCGAGAATGCAAGCGGATTCATAAGCAGGTTGTTTATTTAAAAGAGAGGTCTCACAATCAGCAGCAAACAGGATTAACGTACGAAAGCAAGAGAGTAGTCAGTGTCCAAGCGTGGGTCGGTAAACAGTAAATACAATCCAAAGGGGAAAACAGAGACAGTGGTCAAAAACAGGCAAGGTCGATAACAATTGATCAAAAAACAGAGATAAACACGGAGTAGTAAAACCATAGAAAGACAGTGCAATGGACCGTGACAAACACTCAAACATACAGAGACTTTATCCACTTAAAACTAGATCAGTGGGTGGAGACTTGCAATGACAACAAATGAGTGGCATGAGTACTGAATGAGAGTCCGTGAATGAAAACACAAACACACACACAGTTCGCTGGGCGCTGGAGTGCCATCCAGTGGCCTGAGCTGGCCCATCCAGCTGATTATGACATAGCCCCCCTCAAAGGAGCTGCTTCCAGGGTGGAGCGGATGGCGGCACAGCCCTCCTGGGCCGGCCTCCGAGACCGAACAGCCTAAACTAGCACCTTTCTGGGCTGACTAGACAGTGATGGTGCCGTCCGAGGCCAAACAGACTGAGATAGCGCCCTCTAAGACCAAACAGCCTAAGCTAGTGCCTTTCTGGGCTGACTAGACAGTGATGGTGCCGTCCGAGACCAAACAGACCAAGATAGCGCCCCTCGAAACCAAACAGACAATGATAGCGTCCTTTGAGACTGAACAGGCTGTGCCACAATGAGTCCGGATCACAGACCGGGTCTGGCGGATCCAGCCACAATTAGTCTGGATCACAGACTGGATCTGGCGGATCTGGCTACAACGAACCCAATCGACCGACAATCGTTCTTTGGATGGGGCGACTGGAATCTACTAAATGTCACACGGCACCTCAGGCCATGACACAGGGTTAGGACCTGTTAACTGCGGTTTTGGTACCGTGAGGATTGGCAACAGTTCTCCTGGCGTAGTAACCGGAACAGACAGGATGCTACACAGTTCCTTACACTGTGCTACGGGGCTAGGACCCGTCAGTTGTGGACTGGGTACCGTGAGGATTCGCAACTGTGCTCCTGTCTGTATAACCGGGACAGACTGGACACCACACAGCCCCTCTTGCTGTGATACGGGATTACCACCCGCTATTTGCAGGGCTTGAAATCGTGATGATGGGTGGGGCGGTCATCCTGGTTAGATCAGACGCTTTCACTAACATCAATGGGAGGTCTGTTAAACTGGAAATTAATCTGATATTTCCTGCAGAAGATTTCTTGACTGTGGGCTGGTTCTGTGTGTTAGGAATGACAGCCATCTTGTGCATGGACTCAGAAATGGTGGCCACTTTATACACTGGCTATGGAGAAACAGCCATTTTGTAAGGTGACTTGCAATCGGCGGCCATCTTGCGCGGCGTCTCGCGATCGGCAGCCATTTTGTGCGGAAGCGGGGGCGCAGAATAGCAAAGTGAGTGCCAAGCCACGGGCTCACGCTGACGTGCGCTGCACGCTGATCAATCTCTCCGCGATTGTGTGAGTGATCTTGTTCTTCGACCTCACCCACGGTGAATCATGAACCTCAAAACAGCAAAACAAAGTCTATAAGTTGTTCCAGAGACCAGTTGGGAATGTCCAAACCTGATGGAAACAATTCCTTGATCTTTTGTGCGTCCTCATTCACACGGTGGCTGATAGCGAGGAAATCCTCCACATATTCCTCAATCTGGCACCCCTCCTGAAACAAGGAACAAAGCCAAGAGGAAGGCACCGGTGAATAATCCTGCCCGCCAAGCAACGAGAAGTCTCGGGTCTCGTGCTGATCCAAACAACCATTGGATCCTGCGTGACGTCAATTCTGTAACGAAAGAGAGGCGAGGATGCAAGCAGATTCATAAGCAGGTTGTTAATTTAAGAGCGAGGTCTTACAAGCAGGGTCGATCAGCAGCAAATAGGATTAACATAGAAAAGCACGAGAGTAGTCAGTGTCCAGGAGTGGGTTGGTAAACAGTAAATACAATCCAAAAGGCAAAACAGAGACGGTGGTCAAAAACAGGCGAGGTCGTAACAATAGATCAAAACCATCCGCTTCGGATGTTATTACTCGGTTGAATGGGCGTGTTATCAGTCATTATTATCCCATTCATGTGGGTCAGTAGGGGCCTGCTGCACATACTGGTAGGCTTAGAAGGGTGTTATCATCAATTGATCGTTTTTTGGTCACACTGTACGGCAATAATACTGTTTTTGTATCATAGTAAAGGGTAGGTTTAGGGTTGGGGTAGGTGTAAACATAATCTAATCGGTAGAAAAATTTATTTAATTTTTAGTTTTACCAGTAGGTGCAGCAGGCTTCTTCTGACCCATATGAATGGGGTGATAACCACTGATAACGGCCCATTCAATCGAGTGATAACATCTGAAGCGGCCCTCAAAACACAGAGATAAACACAGAGTAGCAAAACAATGGGAAGACAGTGCAATGGACCGTGACAAACACTCAAACATACGGAGACTTTATACACTTAAAACTGGGTCATTGAGACTTGCAATGAAACACCATGACAACAAATGAGTGGGTGGAGACATGAGTACTGAATGAGAGTACATGAATGAAAACAGACAAAAACAAACACTGTTCGCTGGGCGCTGGAGTGCTATCCAGTGGCCTGAGCTGGCCTATCCAGCTAATCATGAAATCATGTATTCCTTTTTTACATAAATACATTCACTTTACTTTAAATGAATGCACATTTTATGGACTATGCAAGTCATATTTGATATGTCACAATTTCAGTTCAACAGAAAATTCAGTTATAAATCGAACTATGCATTTATTGAAACAAGTAATAGTTTCCATTGCAACAGGTACAATGACTTCAATGAACTCCCCTTGATTCCTCATTCGAGTATAACATGTTTAAGGGTTATGGGTTTGTTAAAATCAGCACTATGTTAGTCATGAATGAATGTACTTTTTTCAAAGTGAAACAAATCACTTGAGAAGTATCACTTTTTTCTTCCTGTCTTTTACCAAACAAGTTTTATATACACATCTAACTAACTAGCTGATAAATCACACCTCTCAAGTCTTACAGAGTTTTTGCATACTTACATAGCGTGTTCATTACTCATATTTAAATTGACTGCTTTGAGGCATCCAGTAATAAGGAAATATGATGGTTTCCTTTTTCCATTCCCTGAATATCATCTCTAATTACATTTATGCTTCATGTCTGTATTAAATGAATGCTCTCTGCTATTGCCTCTTCATTTCTGTTAGCATTCCAGAAAGTTCTCGCACACTGGTATAGTGACTCAGATTACTGCTTTTAGTTATATGTATAAACAACCGTGTAGATTGGTATTCATTCTGCTTTGCCCGTGTTTACTGAGGAAGCAAGCTTGGCTTCCAAATGGCTGCTTTCGAGTACTCTATTGATCGCTGCTGAAGATGACTGCTGCATGATGATGCCACCGATTCATACGGTCAAATTCTTAACAAAATAAGACCAGGAGAGAAAATTAGCCAATTGTGTGTGCTTGTTTGTGTGTTTTAGTGTGAGTGAAACCATGTGAAGTACTGTGATTTGGGGTTTTGAAAAAAACAACAACGATTGAATAGAATTCGTTGAGAAATAAATATGTAAATGTGGCCAAAAATCAAAAGAGTTTAAGAATTTTCATTTGCCTCTATTGGCACCTGTCTTTTTATAGTGAGTTTAGTTTGTAGCATAACAGAGATCATAGAAAGTAAGTAAATGAAGATCTGGGGAGGGAAGCTGTTAGCTAGATTAGCATCTTCAGTACCAGCCGCCTTTGCACAGGTGAAATGCAGTTAATTAAAAATCAGCCTGTCTTAGCTTTCACAGTGCTCATGACATCCGTGCCTTAAAAAAAGAAGATTTTACATTTTATTATAATGTTAATGAATGTTTCATTACTGTGATTCTGCTATACATAGAGTAAACTCATCACTGTTGGCATTCTTGCAGTAATGTCTTGACCAAAAAATGAATAAATAAAATAAATAAATAAAATAAAATAGTAGATAGATAGAGAGATAGAGAGATAGATAGATGTACACAAACACACACAACACATGTGCATATCAATTCCATATAAAACAGTAAATGAAAAGTACTGAGATGACCTACTGATTCTTTACTGTGCATTCAACAGATACTGTACGTTACTATCTCATGCTGAAATAAATGTCTAATAGCTTCAGCTAATCTTGTTATGTCCTATGCTTCTCTTTTCTAGTCTTGTCTTTCCAGCAAGGCTTGATTTTCCAGTCAAAACATCTGTCAGGTGATTCACAACCACATGTCCACCACATGTCCACCCCCCACTCTAAAGCAAATACTTTGACAGGTCCTTCCTAAAAATTTGACCCAGCATCCATTATGCGACAAAATTCATCACAGCCTACCAAACAACATTGACACTGTATGAAATGCAATAACAGAAGTCAGGTGGGTCTGTATGTGTGTGTGTGTGTGTTTGTGTGAGTGATAATAGGGAAAAAAAGAACTGTGATATTTATCACAAACCCTACTTAGAAACCCTGCTTTACATATTCACTTTGCATGCACATCATTTCCACAGCGCCTTGCATATATTCCATGCATCCTCTCTATAACAGACGCCAATATGTAATTTTGTAACCCCCCGTCTCTTTTTTATTTTTTGACGTCTGTAAGTTGCACCACCAGCAGCTGTAGTAATATGTTAAGCAAATGCTTCTTTCTTCAAAATGGTGGTTTGTGGCAGACAGCTCCATTTGGCTGATAGCTTCTCCCAGTATGGGTCCGGGTCTGCGTTTATCATTCATCCCCGCTCTCTGCGCATAAACGGCACCACGTGTCATGTCAGTCTTCATTCCTTCATATCTTTTCCACCCCACGCTATCAATATGAGTTAAAGCTCTAATTTCCTACATACATTTTTCCTGCTTTTTTTTATTTATTTATTTATTTTTTATCCACCCAATGTGATCTATGTTGTTCTTAGTATAACATCCCTTGGTTGTATGATCTGATAAGAGAGCATTCTTAGATTGTTTGATGTTGACATTAAAGGCTATGTTAACATCTATGCTGTTTTTTGCAAAACAAATAAATAAATAACCTGGTTTCAAAGGATAATTCACCCAAAAATGACAATTGTGTCATTCATTACTCACCCTCATCTTGTTTTAAATCTTCATTGCTTCATTCATGCTCCGAACATAATTTATTTTTTTTTTAATGAGATCCAAGAGCTTTCTGACCCTGCATAGATTAAAAAATTAAAATAAATAAATACCATGTTTAAAACCCAGAAGGAAAGTACACAGTCTATGCATAATCAATAGTTAAACCCTAAAGCTACAATAAAATAACACAAATAAAACAAAAATAGCGACTTAACTCAACTTTTTTATCATTATTATTATTCCAGTCAATCTTCTAAATGCATTCATGAGAGTTCCCACAACATATGTGAAAAATATTTTTTAAATTATGAAAGTCTTATTACCCTTGACACAGTTGATGGATTGATTGACATTGGTTTGGTTGGTTTTAGTTGCATCTATAAGTTCTTAATGAATTTTTACAATAATGTTAAAGGACATAAAATGGATTTTCATGTCCAGATGCCAATACCCAAACACATTGCAAAAGAGTGTGCAATATTTTACTTCCAAAATTAATATTATTAGAGATAAAACAGAAACGGTGCAGCCGTCAGCTATTGTATCGCATCAAATGCAATGCAGATCACCTAAGGAAAAATTCCACTTTTTCTCTACCATAGGAGAGGAAGAATTGTATAAACTTGTTAAATCATCTAAGCCAACAAAATTTATGTTAGAACCTATGCCATCTAAATTATTAAAAGTGCTGCTTTCAAAAGTCATAGATACTCTTTTTTCTATTATTAATTAAGTTGGCTTGGGAAAGCCAACTTACTGATGTAGCACTTAAACTTATTATTATTCCGAGACTAAAATTTTTAAACGCTACTCCTCCTAG
>JAUCNO010000241.1:1514696-1532285 GCA_032353835.1 Enteromius viviparus | reverse complement strand
AGGAAATTATGATGTTGTAAAAGAATAAGTGGCCATTCCATTGGAAGAGAAAAGACAGAGAACTGGAGTTCATGGAGACATGGAGCTGTTAGGGTAAACTGGTTTTCTAGGGATGGGAAGCGTTTTGGTGGGGCATACACTGTGGAGCTTGTTGGGGGCTTACGCGAGTTTGTAATGCTCTATGGATGGAAGATGGGTCAGATCTGATATAGCTTCTGAATGCTTCAGATCACCATCAACCGAGTGTCTGAAACTGGATGGAAGAGAGACCTTTCTCTGCTGCTAAAGTTGCTGTGCCTATCCTGAAGAAGTAGGAGGAGTACTTCTTGGACCTTCATGGAGAACCGCTTTGAGGTGTTTTTGAAACCAGAATCTTGAGGCTGAGCGATTGAATGCATTGGTAAATAAAGGTTCTGCTGGAGAGGAGGCTGAAGGTATGAAAGGCTCCCAAAGTTTGGTAGGGTGAAAATGTAGATAGAGTGGCCTCTTTTCAGTTGGTCAGTTTTGCTTTGCTTTAAGAAGAAAGCCATGGTTTCATTGTTAATGATGGAGAGGTCGGAGATGGTTAGGTGGATGTTTGAATTAATTTTGGTATTAACGGTAAGTTCAAAACATCTGAAGAACCTGAAAAAAGCCAGGGTGAACATGGCCTTCCTTTATGGAGGATAGTGAGACATTGGGAGAGGATGTCTAGGGTAAAGGGTAGTCTTATTCTAGTTTCACATTTGGGTGTGTATGCAGAGCAGGAGCAGCGCGCGCCGATTGTGCTTTCACACTGGCAGCGTTTGTCGGGCACCTCTGAACCGCGGCTTGTACTGCAGTAGTTTTCAGAGAAGCATCTTATTTCTGTCGTATTTTCCAGCGTTCTTCTCCGATCACTGTGTGCTTTGACTTATGTCATAGTCAACATACTTTGTTATGCAACTGCCTTATTATAGTTTACACAATAAACTTGAGCAAAGTTTTCAATATGTGTTTATAAAAAAATTAGCAGAGCCTTTTAGGAAAAAGGATGTCTGACCCTTCTCACATTTTGTATAAGAAATACTAAATTTTTTCATGCAAAAGAAGGCTTGCATGCAGATGCTACTGTAGATTGAATAGGTTACGCTTTGAGATTCAAGACAAATTTCTGAAAGAATTTGAACAATAAAGAACATTTGGATTGAATAATTGAATTGAAAAACTAATCTTAAAGCTAACAAATGCATCTAGTTTTGAGGTGCCTAAATGCCTTTGGTTTGGTATTATCTTTCCCAGGAATATGTTTTTGCAGTCAAAATTTTTTTTTTTTTTTTTTGGGGAGAAATCCAGACTATGCATCTGAGGAAAGGCATGATGACGGGGGCATGGGAGCAGTGTTTATTAATGCACTGAACTGTGGCTTCGTTGTCGCGGTGTATGACAATACACAAAGTGGACCATTCTGATCCCCAGAGGACAGCAGCGACAACAATGGGGTACAGTTTGAATAGTGCGGAGGAAGCTAGGTGGGATGGGATATCTAGTAGTTGGGAGGGCCATGAGGATGTGAACCATCGATTGTGGTAGAAACCGACGGAAGTGAATAGCTGAATATCAACTGGGGAGGAAATTATGATGTTGTAAAAGAATAAGTGGCCATTCCATTGGAAGAGAAAAGACAGAGAACTGGAGTTCATGGAGCTGTTAGGGTAAACTGGTTTTCTAGGGATGGGGTGGAGGAGGCTAGGGTTAGTACTGTAGGTGGGAAATGAAGGGATGACCCTGGAATGATTCGCATCACAAAATTCAGGTGCCCTAGAACTGACAGAAGTTCTTGTTTGGAGCACTGGGGGTTAGTTAGGAGGTTAGATGAGATCAGGATGAATTCTATTGACTTTATCCTTGGGGAGGGAAGCGATGAACTTCTGGGAGTCGAGATTAATGCCTAGAAATTCAATGCTGGTGCTGGGACCCAGGGTCTTTTCATGGGCCATAAGAATGCCTAGGTCTGCGAAGACCCCTAAGACTTTTTTCAAGTCAGCGGCGGGAAGGGAATGAGAGGGGGAGATAAAAAGGAAGTCATCTAGGAGGTGGATGAGGTGGTTGATTTGGTGGTTATTGGAACAGATCCAGCACATCGCTTCGGGGAGGATATCAAAAAATTTTGGACAGCTTTTGCATCCGAATGTGAGGCGGACAGCCAATTAGAATTGTTTTCGCCATTGGATACCGAAAAGGTTGCAGAAGTCAGGGTGATTGGGCATAGCTTTGAACGTGGAAGTGATATCTACTTTTGCCATTCCAAGCACCTCTGCTGACTTTTTTGATAATTGATATAGCTTGATCCATGATGTGGGGGTTGAGTGTGAATTCTTCTAAGGGGATAAGGCTGTTAATGCTGGGGTTGGTTGAATTGTGGGGAGAGGAAACCTGATAACAGAAAAACCCCGCAAAACTGCAGATGTGTAAAACTTTGCAAGTTGACCAAAGACATTTATTGATGTTAAAGTTTTGACATATGGAACGGCAAGAAAGAAAACGGTGAGGAGGAGGTTGGTGAAAGAGAGAGGAAATTTTGGGAAGGTAGCTGGATGATTTGGGTCTTTCTTGGTGGGAAGAGAGGGAGGGATTGATGTAAGGGCAGGATGGCGAATTCTGGAAAGGTGAGGGTTCTGGAAGGGTTAGAGTGTGAATGTTTCAAAGTAAGGGTGAATTCGCTGCAATCCACCCGTTGGTCTGCAGGGCTGGGGGTGATATAAAGAAAAGAGATCAACATCGCTAACTGTAAGTATCTGTGCTCTGGAGGATGGAGGCACAGGGGTGGGCTCAGATGCAGGAGTGTTGGCTGGGATGAAAAGAGGTGTGGTGGTAGTGAGAGAGGAGGAGGATGGGGGAAGAAGGGGCTGGAGGTATTAGGTATTAGCTATCCAAGTCCTGGGTTATTAATGCCTGAGGGAAAAGGGAAAGAGAGGTTAGTACAGGGATTATGGCTAGTGGAAGGAAACTTTTCGAGGGAAGCTGGAAAGTTCAGTGGGGCAGCGGTCCAATTGGAAGAGAGAAGATCTTGCGGGGTTTGGAAAGAATTTCCTATCGGTAGTGAAGCGGAGGGTCCTGGTTGGCTGGTGGATGGGAGTGCGTCAGCACTCTGGGTTGGTTGGAGGTGGGCTTGTGGAGCTGGCCTGGTGGCGGAAGCCGCTGGGGCTCGGCTGATGGTGGCTGGAGCTTTGCTGTGGCTGGAACAGATGGAGGATGCCGGCATGGCATAGCCAATAGCAATAACCAATAGCCAAATAGCAAAAGTCTGTTCCATAGAGACAATCCAATATACATATATTATATATGCTACATAATACTTTTATTTTTTATACTTTATTTTTTTTTTTACAATATAATGTCAATATTAAAATAAACTAGAAATTTCATAATAATACTATAATGATTAATTATAATATTAATAAATAAACAAATAATTTAAATATACCATAACATTCTACAAAGAAAATGTGAATTGGAACTTTTAATCACTTGAGAATGAAGATTAAAAAGGTTCAGCACATGTTAATGTTTAATTTAAAAGAGGTGAGTCAGGGTGAAATCTTTGCATCTGATTTTCTTTTCTTTTGTAATTGCATTATTTTTAAAATGCCATTGGAGTAATTAAACATAACACAATTTATTCCTAAGGATCTGGGGAGCAGAGAAGATCAATTCTAAATCAGTCCTGACAAAATGTTTAAGTAAAACACACTGAGCATGGTGAGTCCTCATGCATGAACACATTCTAAAACCAAGTGGGTTTTTTTCATGATATCGAAAACACTATGCTAAAATAAACATCCTGCACCAGCATAAATACCCCGGTTCTCCTCATGTTCCTCGCTGATCATTGTGTGTGGCTTGTCCCCCTTTGTAAGCGATTCCCTGATTCCCTGATTTGTGAGTTTTGTTATAAAATATTTTGCATATGGATTTGTACGTTTCATTGTACAGTCTCATTCGTGACATATAGGCTGTCAGTTAAATAGGTTAATTTAATTAATTTAAAACAATGTGATTAAAATATTTGAATGTACTGGCCCCATAACCATACCTATACGTCATCTTATATATAAAAAAGTACAAACTGCCTCATAATAAATGCCACATTAATTGTTCTATGGAGGGTGCCTTTGTTGCTGCATGCGCCTCCTCAAACGGGTAGTCGCACCCCTGAGACAAAATAATGGTTGAACATTAGCATTCGAGATACATTTCATCCAGTTAGCTTCTGGATGGAAATGTTTTTATACTGAGCTGTGAATCATTATATTACTCATGGCTGTCAAACACTTTCCAGAGGCAACCCATCCCAAGATATGTTTATTCTCTTTTCTCCTGCGCGCAAACACAGCAGAAAGGACATCACTCTCACAGAAAATGTTTATGAAATCCATTACACTGACAGGGTTTTTTCTCACTGATTTCATGTCTTGAAAGAGAAAAGACTTAAGTCTAAACTTTGCAAGTTGCTTGTCTGACTGTACCTCACAAGTTTAAAGGGGGGCTAACAGTGATGGTTGGTGGGGGGGTGAAAGTGCAAAATTAACCACCGGGGATGGGACAAAGAGAGAAATTACTCCGGCGATGGAAATGAAAATGCATGACTTGCGATAATTGCTGTGAAAGGAAGTGACAGCTGGATTCTCCTTTTCAATCTGAAGATGTGACATGGTCGAAACATACTTCTTTCCTAATAGACTGCTTTGGTGGCAGCCACCATCATCCGACCCCGTGTAAAACAGATTACAGCCCCTCATGACTTGCTTTTGATGTAACACCAAATAAATGTGTTGATATTACGAGACAGATAAATGATAATGACTTGCAGATATAAATGGCGTGTGCATAAGGAACCAGGCTGCTTGACGTCAGGGCGAAGAACAACACTGCTCCTCCTCATCTGGGACAATCTTACCTCTCTTGGAGGGAGAGTGAATTTGCCATGTTCTTGCTATCAGCACATGCAGCACTGGATTGATGCTAGCATTAGCAACGCTAGTTGATGTTTTGCCTCTTTCAGTTTGTTGCAGCGAAAAAACGAAGGACCACCACAGAAATGGGAAAAGTAAACTTAGTTCAACAATGATAAACTTTCAAACAGCCAACAACTAAGTCTGAAAACTATAAAAACATTTTACACCACACTAAAGCCACACTAAAGAAAATACGCTTTTCATGTGTGCAATTTTCTTTTAAACTAAAACAAACAAAAAAAACATCATATGCAATTTAGGTATGTTTTTAAGTTGGGGTGCTGGTTTAAGCTGGTCATGTGCTGCCAAAGGACCAACATAAATCAGCATTCCAGCTTAAAAACATACCTAACCAGAATATGCTTCTTCTTTTTTTTTTTTCAACAGGGCACATTCAAGTGTTTAAACAAGAATGCATGAAGGTGGAATAAAATGTATTTGTTTACAAGCTGCAAGATACCCTGTTCTTTCTTTTGATGTTTTGTATTTTCAAATAATAAAAAAATACTCATATAACAAATTATATACAAATCAATACATAAACATACTGTAGTAGTATACTTAAAGAAAACGTTGTGTCGCTGTGTCGACGAAACGCTATGGGAAGGCCCTCAGCGTGACGGTTCTGAATCGTGTGTAGAATCAGCCAATGATGAGTTGGGACGTCATAGGCGAGTGACGTCACTGGCCAGGAAGCATACTGTAAAATCATGTGGAATGCTGCCGGCAAACTAGCTCCTGTCATGCAGAGGAGTGCCGACAGGGGATGCCGAAAGTGTGGTGTTGAGACGCAGCGTCTTGTTCCTTCAAGGAACATGGTTATATTCATAACTTAGCGCCATCACCTTTAATGACAGGAAAAAGAAACATCTGGCAAATTGCCTTCATTAAGGCAGCCAAAAAAAACTCATACCTGAAGGGGGTTTTCAAATTGAACTTCTCAATGCTGCCAAAATAAAGCTTACTGTGGTGTCAGAGGGTTTTGTTGACAGCTTCTCTAGCGAGTGACAGAGTATGAAGACATTGAGCTGTCACTTCAAAATTTGTAAAGAGTGCAGATAGTGAGAATGAAATTAAGATCTGAATGTGACTCTGGTCCCACATACAGTACTGCATAACCGTAGATCAGCAATGTTTCTAATGCATTACATGTCAAATCAGTTGTGTGAGTATAACCAACTGTTTTACGAAGTTCCTGTATATTCCTTTAAAACATTTATTTGACAATTTTCTTCCATTTTCATATACCATATTATAATATTATAGACGGCAGAAAAAACACACTTTTTACTCACTTTTAAAGAATTGAAAGAATTGAACATGTAATATCTCAGACTACATTGTACTACACACAATGATATATTTTCAGTCCCCATAAAACTGTTGTATTACAGTAGATGGGGTTAACATTAATAAAGAGCCTCATCTACTTATCAGTGTAGTATGCATATGATGTTGCACATTTTTTGTTGTGCTGTGTTGGTGATTATATTATTTCATTCACTACACTATTTTAAACCATTTTCTGTGTACATAACTAAATTAGTATCCTGTTTTGATCCTTTATTGGCTCAGTACTTCTCAGCTGTTTTAGATACTTGTTAATATCTTTTGGGACAATGAATGAAGGAATAACGGAATTAATCTACTGTGACTAAGGTCTGTTAAATAAAATTTTGCTGAATATTTTGGCATTTTCATCATTCTGTTTAATTGCATGTATCACTCAAGCTGTCTTCAGTTACAGTATCTAACTGCTGCCGGTGTAACAGAGTAAAACTCTGTAGACAGGCACAAGTGTCGCATTATCAGTCATATCAGTGTCCTAACTGCTGAGTTGTGTCTCAGTGCATGTCAAAACCTTCTAGTAACTTGTCGAGATAAAGCCAGTCCGGACAGATTTGGGTCATGGTGTCAGATGGGCGATATTTCAGGGGTCACCTAAGCCTCACCTCACGAAGCCAAGCAGCTGGGAAAAGAGGAGGACCGCAGCTGCACCTTGCTTATCACGTTTGACACCTCTCCATCCATCTGCTGTCCCCTTCAGCTGTTTCCCCCATCCTCCAGTTATTAGTGTTCTCTTTTGATGTCTGCCAGTCGTTGATGGGAAGTGAGAGAGTGAACGCTGAGAAAATATGATGAGTGCAAATGATTGATGCCTTTGAATGATGCAAGAATGCAGAGACAAAGGCAGAATTTACACATCAGCACAAACAATAATGTATGGGCATCTATTCAAAACAGCTAGGGGAGAAGTTTAGGAAAAAAAGTTTACTTCCAATACAACTTTTCATGCAGTAAAAAAAATATTTATTAACCACAGGCAATCCAAGCATACAATTTTGAAACAGGGCTGAAGTGTAATAATAAAAAATAATTTCTAATGTGTTCTCTTTGTTTTTAATTAAGCTAATTATTGAGTATGCCTTATTAACAAAACTAAACATTATTTGGATGCAACAATTAAAAATATGATAATTTAAATCGTCTCGGTAAGGTTTTGAAACCCTCGTTCCCTAAAGAAGGTCGGTGACCGACAAATAGGAATCTCGCTTTGAGATGTCGAATCTACTCCGAGGGTATTAAAACACGCCAATGAAATTGGCATACACTGAATAACATCCAGCTGCAGCTGATCGCAGCATGATTAAGTGTTTATTAGTTTTTCACTGACGGAGCCGAGCCGGTGACACGGCCCCCTAGCGGCAGTACAGATCCATGGCGAAAGGACGTGACCGTTTCCTTCTTCAGGGAACGAAGGTTGCAATACATAACCGTCACGTCGGTGACTGACGATTAGGGACCTACCAAAACGCCATGGAAGCTGCCCCTTCCAGCATCATGTGGGAGTCTCCCAAGCCCCCAGTGTGAATGATGAATACCACAAATGAATGAATACCACATAAGATTCCTCTAAGGGTATCACTCAAGGGGCCTCAGCTCTGCTAATATCTGCAAGCGAGGCAACACAGCAACACAGCAACAGCAGGGTTGGGTCTGCCTCCTCAGCGGGCAGCGCTTGGAGGTTAACCACCTGATCTCTAATTGTAGTTGTGGGAACCTAGGGCCGTGGCCTCAGCGTTACCTGGAAATCCTTGGGCCTGAACTCTAGACATGACTCGTCGACCGAAAATGCCTGCAGGTACCCTACCCTCTTGATGGAGGCCAATGTGAGCTGGGGCAATGTTTTCATTGAAAGAAACTTAATCTCAACTGACTGCAGAGGCTCAAATGGGACCTGTCATAGGGCTTGAAGCATGAGAGACAGGTCCCAAGACGGTACTGTAGGGGGCCATGGAGAATTTAATTTTCTGGCCCCCCTGAGGAACCTGTTGACCAGGGCCTGCTTACCAACAGACCTTCCATCTATGTGGTCGTGGTTTGCAGCAATAGTAGCCACATAAACTTGAAGGGTGGAGGGAGACAGCCTTCGCTCCAACCCTTGCTGCAGAAACAGAAGCACGACATTGATCGGGCATCTCCAACAAACAGGTTCCATTTCAACACGTAGGAGGCTCTTGTAGAAGGCGCTCTCGCAGAAGAAGTTTCAACTACCACTTGGGGTAGGTCACCTAGAACCTCCGTGTCCCGTCCATGGACCAGACATGGGGTTTCCAGAGGTCTGAACACGGGTGCCACAGGTTGCCCGTCTCTGAGTCAGCAGATCCTTCCTCAGAGGAATTAGCCAAGGAAAAGCTGTTGCAAGGAACACGAGTTCGGGGAACCAGGTCCTCCCTGACCTTGCACAGAAACTGTGCTAAAAGGCTTACTTGGGGCAACACCTATTTGTGCAGGCCCCGTGGCCACCTGTGTGCCAGGGCATCCCTGCCGAGGGTTTCTTTGGTCAGGGCATAAAAAACTGGCATTGAGAGGTTTCTGGGGAGGCACACAGATCTACCTGAGTGGCTCCGAACATCTCCCACATCAGCTGGATCGACTGGAGATGGAGTCTCCATTCGCTAGGTATTGCAGCTCGAGAGAGCTTGTTGGCTGCGCTGTTGCAGTCGCCTGGAATGAGAATGGCACAAAGTGACTTCAGATGGTTCCGACTCTCTAGGAGGAGGTGGCGGGCAAGCTGCGATGGGAGCGTAGACCACCTTGATGGTTGATGTACACAACAGTCGCTTTGTTGTCCATACGGACTAGTACGTTAGTGCCCTGTAAATGCTTCTTGAGGCGACCCAGAGCTAGAAGTACTGCTAGCAGCTTGAGGCAATTAATATACCAATGCAGATGAGGTCCCGTCCAAACCCCTGACTGCATGCCCCCACCCCCCCCGGCTGAGGTGTCCGCACCAGTCCCTGTGTTCGCACCACTGAGGCCGAGACTGTGCTAGTATCAGCCAGTCATCGAGGTAGTTGAGAATGAAAACCCCTTGCTCCCTAAACGGAGTCAGGGCAGCCCCCGCTACTTTGGTAAACACACGGGGCGACAGGGAGAGCCTGAAGGCTTGGCCTGATATGCTTGGCCTTCGAACGCGAACCTCAGGAACAGCATGTGACGCGAAAAGATCAAAACATGAAGTACGCGTCCTTCAGGTCTATTGCTGCAAAAAATCCTGGGGACGGATGCACTCGAAAATGGGTTTCTGCGTCAACATTTTGAACGGGAGCCTGTAAAGTATCCGGTTCATGACTCAAAGATCCAGTATCAAAACCTTTATTTTTGGCTTGTCCACAATGCCTCATCCCCTTTGTGGGACCCTGCTCTTTGTCGAGAGAACCTATCATTTAGACTTGCATAATGCAAATAAATAATGCAACCAGTGGATAAAAATCATTTTTAGCACACTAAACCATGAGGGTAATTCTACATTTAGGCTTCCTTTTTTATTTATTTGCTTGTGGACTCATTTTCTTACTATAATTGATTAAACTAAGATTGCTTTACACAGATGCTTGAAAATGAAAAAAAGGGGAGTTTTTGAGGTTACAAGCCTCGATTGACTCCCCATTGGTGTGACTGACAGATCCAGCTGTTTTCCCTTAAGCTAACATGGAGGCGAATCAGTATGTCCCATTTATTACTGCCTAATAATGCAAAAACTCATTATCATGGTCATGGTCCTTCTGTCACCATGCAGAGCAAAAGGCCCCTGTTTTCTCTACTTCCCTAATTACTTTATCATACTAAAATAGCGAGAGGTGACAGTCTGTTCTGGCTTACTTCTGTTTATGGGGGGTAATGTTTGGCTAGATACCATAACTACACCATTATTCACCGTAAGATTTTTTATTTTTTTTTGCGAGTATTGCAGACACTGTTCCAGTCCACCTGGTCTCATAAAAATATGCATCTCTGTGATGCTAACATTCAAAAACACCAGTTTTAAAATTTCCCAGCAAATTCATATTGTTTTAAAGTCATAACATGAAATTCTTCAAGCGATTGTACAGAAATTATGCTTTATTAATCAAAACTCTGTACATTTGCATGAAGAGCAATACAATATGTCAGTTTTACTGCCTCTAGTGTTAATTTCTGTTGGAAACTGCATTGATATTAAATGTTACATGTACGTAATTTGTGTCTCGCTAAAAAGTGCACCCAGATACGTTTTCGCCATAACATCAGGTTCCAGTAGGATTTTTAAAAGTGTGGTCACATTAGATTGTCAGTTGTCCACTGTTTATAGAGCAATAAAAATACTTTTAAAATTTAAAAAAAACTTTCTTTTTTTATATTAGGATAGTGGCTTGCAGTAACAGATTAACATGCAACAAGTAATTCTAGTAATGAGCAAATCCATTTCAAATGTGGGTCAGCAGTTATAGGCTCCCATTACCTACCCCAAAACATTCAATACTGTCGTTTTTTGGTTTGGTTTCCATATTTCATTGGCTCAGCAGGCAGCGATGGATCATCCCCAACTCTCACTCTACACAACACAAAGCTGGTCCGTCTTTTCCCGTCTGTTAGAGATGCTGGATGGCTGCGTTTTGGTCCAAGTCTCCCCATTTGTTATGAATAGCCCCTACATCCTGGCGCATACACAAGCTTTCAGCCACTTGCTGGGTCTTAATCAAGGTTGGCATGGGGAACATAACAGGTGAGCTCCGCTAATGATGGTGATTACAAAGGGCTTTCCAGTGGAGAGATGGGCTTGAGGTGCAACCAATGGATGGACACTCATTCTGATGGGGGTTTTGCCCTTTTTAATACCAGACGTGTTTGGTTTGGCTCTTATCTTCTTTTTTTTTCTGAGAGCTATGTGGTTCTGATGTACTGGCCCATGGCTTGAAAGCTGTAGAAGCAGATTTTAAGCAAAGGGAATTTAGCTGGAGTTAAAGGCTAGGAGATAACATTGAAAATACATCATAATAGCTTCATTCTGATTTTTGTATTGCAGAATGAACAGCAAAATATGAAAGTGAATTCCAAACACGAAATACGACTGTGTGTTGGTATGGCATTAAATTCAAATGAAATGTTGCTGGTACAATCTCTAGAAAAGAAAACAAACAAACAAAAAATGTAAATAAATAAATAAATAAATATTCCTGAATATAAAAATGGGTTAAAAAAATTATAGTAAAAAAAATATAATAATAATAATTAAAAAAAAATAATAATAATAATAATGACAATAAATAAATGATCAGTATAATAAATAAACGTTTCAGCACCGATAAGAAATTGAATGACTAAAATGAATATACCACATTGCAAATAATTATTTATTTATTTATTTTTTATTTGTTGCATTGTTCATTGGCTACAAAAAGTGATTTTGTTTAAATGTAAATTATTCAGGTTCTTTACATTTGCATTGTTTTTCATATTTACTGTGAGTGTTATAAACTATTTCCTCTTTTAAATATTTTAGATTACATTTTCAGTAGGTTAGGTTTAGATGTCTTAAAGATAATGTTTATATATGGGTATGAATATTCTCACAATTAGAAAGAGATTGTACTTGCAACCCAGTTAGCTATCTGTAAGGCTTAGAGTTGTAATGAAAGGTCAATGTTTATATTACATATTACATCATATTACACATGAACACACATACAAACTGTATAAGCATGCATAAATACAATATGTGAACCTAGTTGCAACAGAATGCAAAAAATTGTCTGCAAAAGTGCAGAGATTCTCAAGGGACCTTTATATTTATAAATGTTTTTATGCATAAAAATATGTAGCATTTCTTATATATATTTAATATATATATATATTTTTTGAAACCTGGTTTGTTAATTTAACCGTTAATTAAAATATTGTTAAAACATGCACTGATTGATTTTGCACAATACAATGAGTATTAACACATTAAGAATTCAAATAGGGTTAATTGCTGATTTCATGTTGGCATTAACTTTAGGACTCTTCAGAAATGCATCTTCTACATTTAAAATGCAGCTTCTGGCAAAACATCAGCGAGTATAACTATATTTTTACCATATAAAGGCGGTTCTCAAGAAGACATAAGCATAAAAATTCATAGCAGCATAGACTAAATGCTCATCTGTGCCTTGTGGTGATACCACGTGCTGTAGCTGTATCACTATCTGTCAGAGTGGTAATCCAGCCCTTTAGTCGGCTCAGAGTCCTTATAAGCATTCAGTTCTAGCACCCGTAACCAGTGGCTCTAAACGGCTTTGCCGGGTTTTGATAGAGATTAGTTTCCTGCGCCTTAATTACCCCGTAAATTAGTACCCAGAATTAGACTAATTAGAAGTGTGTGCTTTTCTTTAATTAAGAGCTGAAATGCATCGTTGACTTCAGTGAGTTTTCGAAAGTTCATCTGGGGCTCACAGAGCAGGGCTCTCGGCAGCTCTCCAGAACCCTGCGTCACCCCGGACTTCCAAATGACATTATTCACAGTTGACTTGGCTGTGCTCACGGTGAAATCGCTCCGGCGTTGGTGCCAGGTCTCCCCTCGTTCCCCTGCCAGTGCCCCCTTGTGCACCAGGGCCCCTTTCAAGCATGCTATTTCAAAGCCCTCCTCCCCAATGTTCCTGTGAGATTTGAAATTGCATGAATGTTGTCCTTTCAGAGTAAAGTGTTTGGGCACCCTTGGTTTTAAACCAATCTAATCCTTGTAATCACGGATTGTGCTCAAACCTCCATGCTCTCGCCAAAAAAAATAAATAAATAAAATCGAGGTTGGAGGGTTGAACCGAATCCCTGCCGGCGTCGAGCCATGACCTGAATAGCAGCCAATATAGTGCCTTATTTCTCTATACTTTAAGAGATATGTGCTAGCAAAGCGAAAGTGACAGATAGTGTTTTGTGGCCGGCTGGGAGATACGTGTGTCCCCTATATGAAATGACAAGTGCATTTTCCAAGAAGAAAGACTATAATGTTTTTCTATTTAGCAGTTGACAGTTTGCCTTCGTCATAACATGAGCTTAAGGGCTTCGGAACAAGCGTGATTATTTTAGGCCCCCGGCGTCTCTCGCTCCACAAATTGAAATCTTTTATGGGGAAGGCACTGTTAAGGCCCCGCGGCGGGGGAGCCACCTAAATCAGCATGCAAAGTGAATCTGCTATATTCACTTCCATTGACCTCCATCTTTCCACTGAGCACAACAGCAATAAAAAGAAAAAAATGTGCCTCTTTTCCAGCAGTGTCCCAAGAGTCTAGTGCATTTGTTGCTGGGATAGAGTTTCATGAATTTGCAAAGCGGTGGAGCATTATGCCCATTAAGCTGGACTGCAGTCACGTATTTGCTGCTCTTGGAATCAAAATGGCAGCTGACACCGAGAGATTATTATACTTTTTGCACAAACATTGAAGGCCTCTTGAACCCAAACCACCTGGTGCCCTGGCTCAATACAGAGACTCAATTGTCCCCCTTTCTGTTTGCGTTAGCATCTGAGGAATCTATTATTATTATTTTTTTTTTTTTTGCTCTTTAGATAGTATTATCTTATAAAGGAATACTTCAAAATTGACTTAGTACAAAAGGGTCTCAAGGATATTTATAGTTTAGTTCATAGAAATAAAAGGCTTATTTGTCAAATTCTTTGCTTAGGTGACATTCCTAAACAGTAGTTAGAACAGCAACTGCCTATATCTTAAAAAAAAATAATTTTGCTCATATGGTTTTAAATTGCATGTAAATGAGGGATGAAAATGAAAATTATTTTATTTATTACTTACCCTCATGTCGTTCTAAACCTGTAAGATATCTGTTCATCTTTAGCACACAAATTAAAGTGGTCATATTACACACAGTTTCACCCAATCTGATGTTAATCTTGAGTGCCTACTTTATATAGTACTGCATCCTTCATATCTCCTTAATATTAAATGTCCAAAAACTTGTCACTTGATCCAACATGAGCCTAACCCTCCGTCAAGCAAGGAAAGCTTTTATAAAGAAGGAACCACATACACCTGTGCCTCCAATCATCCGCCAATCAGCCGTGCACCTGCACCTGCAAACACATCCACAACCCAACAAGGACACCCCGATAAGGTCATCACAATATTTTTAAGAGAAAGATACAACTTTACGATTTGAACTCGTTTCACAAAAGTACATCCAATATTCACGCAATGCTGTTTTTTTTTTTTGGAAAACTTTGTTATCTTTCACTAGTTATGACAGAAAACGCACTTCTTTGGAAATATAGACACTTTCCGTGCAGTGCAGCTGAATGAAATGCAATTTTTATGTCCCTATTAGATGTTTAATTTTTACAAGTTTAGGGGTAACCAGGGAAATAACACTTTTCTGTGTATGCATATACAATGATGCTCACAGGCATATAACAATGAAAGAAGGTGGGAGGAGAGAGCACAAGAGATGCAAAATAAAAGAAATAAACAAAACAAAACACAGCTAGCTGAGGTTGTTCATCTAGGCTAACTACTAAACAGAAAATGTAGAAGGAAAAGAATCTTCGGCGTAACAACTATTAAAGGGAGTAAAAGAAAACATACAATAAGTGTCAATCTCTTCTAAACTAATGTATCTAATACATCTGTATTTCTGCGTGTTGTACAGTGTATATCGCATGACTTGCTTACCTGCTCGCCCTTCTCACCTGATTTTACAATGGGAAAACCGTAAGGATGGAGTACTAAATTATAATCGTTACACTGCATCAATAATTTTTCAAGATGTATTAAAAACAATATACAAAGCTCTCTCTGGCATTAATAAACACATCAAAGAGAGAGAAACAGAGAGCGTAACGAAGGAAAGGGTACAGATGAGCAAAAAGCTGCCGGCCGCCGAACAGTCACAGGCTTTTAAACTGGTCAGCGTGGGTAACAGCAATAATAAGTGCAATCTCGCTCTGGTCTATGCCTGCGTGGTCGTGTGCTTCTGGAAGAAATGCCCATATAAAGGGTTCCATCCTTGACTATGTCATGAAAATAACAATCGAAAAATATTCTCTGAAACCTGAACAAACCAAAAAGTAAATTTTTTGCCACATTAATACTCGGTCATATGCTCAAATTGTTTTTTTAAACTTTGCCATGCATAGCATGAATCCAATTTTTTTAAAGTGTGAACCACTCTGACTGCACAAAAGCAAATTGCTTTCTTTGCATACAAAAAAAAGTGCACTTGTACTGTAGTTTTGTAACATTATGATTGAACCCTGATATATAATGGATTATTTTGCCAATCTCCTTACTACATTTCTGGGCTTTGATCATGTTTATTACTTTGCTGTCTATGTAGGGTCAGAGAGCTCTCAGAATTCATCAAAAATATCTCAATTTGTGTTGATAAATGATAAAAAAAAAGGTCTTACAGGTTTAAAATGACATTAGGGTGAGTAGGGTGAGTTGTTTACAGAATGTCCATGTTTGGGTGAATTATTCTTGTGAATATTGTTAAATAAACATCATAAAGAACAAATATCTTAACCATTGAGACAAAGTAATGTGAAGATTCATAATGCTAAAACAGAAGAAAAAATAAAAAGCACACTAAAACAGTCCTCAATCAGAAATAAAAAGGAAAGCCAATACATCAACAAAAGTAGGCAAATAGAAATGCAATCATAATTGTTTGTGCAGCTGATGTTGTCAGCATTATTTACTTGATCAAAAAATAAAATACCAAATGATAATTTCTTCCGAAGCTGCAGTTTACAAAATTATTGTATATTCAACTGTACTCATGAGTAACAGTACTATCTCTAGATGTTGATGTTGAAACTCTCAGCTGTTGCAGTTTTATACATTTGCATACAAATTGTTTGGCCTCACCTGACCTCTGGGGAGACCAATGCTTTCAACATCTGCTTTTTATGCAAAATACGTTTTTAAAAGTTTTTATGGTGTGCACCAAAAACCCATAAACAATAAAAAGTTCCAGTAGTGTATTTTTTTTATTTTAAGCAAGCAAGTAATTTACTGATAACAAATGCTAAATGAATAACGATGACTGGCACATGGCACTAAATTAGGATTAAGAGATTTCAAATGTGAACTTTGCATTCTAGGCAAAACCATTGCTGGACACTGATAACCTTCTGAGTTTGGACAGCCGTTTTGCTGTTGTCTTTATATAGCCATTAAAGATAATCACCCTTTTAGAGTTTGGGCTGGATTGTTGTGTTCTGCCAGACTCCATCAAGCGGAATAGAAAACAGTGCATGGAGATGCACCAGTAAACTACTTCAGACAGATTGCCACTTCACAACGCAGTGCACACACTCTATTCCAGGGGCTGAAGGTTTAATCCTTTTAAGCTTTGAGAAAGCACCAAATAAAACGAGTAAAACTGATGGCACTCTCATTGCTGTTGGTATTTGCCCATCACAGCTACTGTGTGTCAGTCATAGAGGCAAAATGAAATAAAGAAGGATTTTTGAAAAGATTGAGAAAAATACAGAGAAACATTTATTTTGTTTGTGGTCTGTGCTTTCACATATATTGTGTTTTCAGGTATTTCTAGTTATATTTACAAGAAATAAAACAGAAAAAATGGCATTGAATGGGTTGATATTTGAGTTCATTTTCTTGGTAGAATTACTGTAATTTTATTGCTAAAATGTTATTGTTTTTAAGAGCTGTGCAATCTGTCCACATTGGAAGAAATCTATCCACATGGGAAAATTTAGCTTGTTATAGGAAAAGCTACAATGTTTTCCAAACAGTTAAGCTACTGTCATGCTGCTGACAAATGTAGTTAAGCTAATTGCATCACTTCTTTTAGTTACTTCACAAGATTGTTAATGACATCATGCTATTTATTTGGAGTCTATCTCGAGTTCACAGTAGCATTGTGAATAATTTCTTTTCCATCTGTCTGCACAACTTCATGTCAGTAGAAACAGTCTAAATACAGTTAGAGGTACCAGAGGGATTTACTTTTTAAACTCGTCCTACTTAGCATATAGCCAAGGGACACCATTGATTGTTGAAGCCAAAATTGTTACTTATTTATTTATTTAAGCTTACTGGCTATTTTTTTCCATCTTCTTTAATTCCTTTTTAGTGTTTGTGTTCTGTCTTTAATGTCAAAGGCCAACTCAATCTATCCGTGGGTCCAGCCATCTTATTCCCGGGTGGTTTTCCATCTTTGACGTGTTTGAGAGAAACTGTCAGGAAGGTCTCTTGCTGTTCCCTTGTCTGTCGTACACTACGACGTATGTCGTATCGACAGACTGGGTCTTTATACCTGAGAGCCCTGATTC
>JAUCNO010000241.1:1478370-1501664 GCA_032353835.1 Enteromius viviparus | reverse complement strand
GGTTTTGAATGACATAATGTGTTTAAATGATGAAAACATTTCATATTCTGTTGATTGTCCCTTTAAAAGTTGAAACATTTTGGTCATTTAGTCTTTTAAATTTTGTGTTGTTTTATTTTTTATTATATATATATATATATATATATAATATTTTATGTATTTATAAATTTTTTATGTTGGAATATGTTGGAAACAGACAAGCAGAAATATGTCATATGGTGAATTCAAACTTGTATCTTCTACCTTGAGAACAATGGTGCTATGCATGTCTCCATCAGTGAATCCAGCATTATTACCTACAGCTCACCCTCCCTTGATTTCACATTGAATTATCTCCCTTCTTCATAGTGGCTAATTAAAGCATGTGAATAAGGATGTCAAAAATAGCCGTCACACCGGTCAGTGATTAAGACCACCCCGAGCGTTTCCCCCATCTCCTTCCCAAACAGCATTTCCACCTAACAGCAGCAATGTAGTGGAATTGCCTTTAATTGCAATCATCTAGACAGGCCCTGGGTGTCCGCCTGGTAGGGAGACGCAGTTTCATGGGCTCCATACGTTGCATAAAATTAAAGGCAGAGTGGAGACTGGATAATTGGCTTGAGTCTCTTGCTCTCCTCAGTCACGCAAAAGCGCCAGAGTGTGTTTCTTCGACACGCGGGTTTCACATTCACTTCCGCTCGCAGGCCAGCACTCAGCGGGCCGAGATTAATGAGAGTTGGCTTTCCTTGCTCAGCTTTACGTGGCCTTTGGGTTAGGAGACCCTATGTGAGGTCTGGAGAACTAATTGTGCTCAATTTAGCAATGAGTGCTGAATTCCTAGTCGGATGTCTATACTTAATGCTTATTTTGATAATGGTGGTTGGTAATAGCCAAACAGCTACTACACGGGAAAGAGAACACCCCCCAGGTTATTTTTGAGGTACATTTGACACATTTTCTGTAATGTATCAGTCTCACAAAAGTCTCACACTCATATTTAGTTTTGCATTTATTTCTTTTAAAAATAGCATGAAAGACCTTGTAATGCTTCCAGAGACTCAAACAAATATTGAGTACCATCCCCTGATTTTAAATGGGATTTCACATGCCATGCATACTGTAAGCATTGGTGGATTTCTTTAGGGAAAAATAAATATACTAATATGTATACTTATGTGCAAAAAGTTATGTGCAAAACTACTTTTATACTTGGAACTATTTTTACAGATGAAACGATATTGAATGTAAAATGTAAGTTACTCAACTCTGAATCTTCAAACTGGTTTATTTTCCTAGTTAGAGGTTGAAAAAAGGGGTAAGTAAAAAAAAACGTCTTTTGTTGGAGATTTACATGTTTACAGCAAAACCAGAACTTAAAATAGATCTACACCGACAAAATGCAGTACATAAAAACAGTGGTTTATTAATCTGTCGTGAAAGGCAGATTGCACCTGCTCAAACACATACATTTCATCTTCGCTCCCTTTAGTGTGATTGTGGCTCATTTGAAGCGAATCGACTGAATCTGTGTGCACAGGGAATAATCTCAGTGTCTGTCGATGCATACCTGATCTGTGTTGTCTGCATGCAGAGATTAGTGTTGTGTAGTAGCGCTTAGGGACTGTTGAATGAGAGTGTGTGTTTGTTTTTGGAAGTACAGTGGAACAAAGATTGAACAGCATTAGAGATGGAGAACATGACAGATTACATGGATCATGGTAATTTAAATCAGCATTGGGTGTATCTGGCAACTGGAAAATTACAACTTTCCCATGACTGCATGATGGTATTCAGTATTCCCTGTTGGCACAGCAGCTTCTCCACTTGCCATTACTTTTTTACAGTGAAAACATTAAAACCAGAACCTATTAGTAGTAGTTAATATTAAAAATACGTAACTGACTGATACATAAATAGCTGACTTAATTAAAGTTGAGCTTTTTTCTTGTTTAAAGTTGCATTCTGTAAGTTCTGCCTCTTTATCTCTGTTAGAAAACCTGGAATTGCAGCAGTTTGTGTAATTATCATGCTTGCCTTGGGTTGTGTGCTGGCATGGCTCCAGCCTCCAGCACGGATGAATCTAGCATTTTGAGGAGTATTTGAGTAGTTACCGCACTGGTGTGTTTGCTGTACTTAATAATCACAGATTCTTGAGTAAGTAGAGGAATAGCCTATTTGACCCAAATAGAAATTTTCACCAGATATTGTCATCTGAAGTAACAAGTCTGCCAAGTTTGTTCTGACCAACTGAGAAAAAAAGCACTACAATAAATCACACTTCCAGCTAGCTAATGTCACATCAAACCATGCAAATTGTTCTTATTGGTATTAATTATTGTTAATGTTAACATCATCAGCATTGCGTGAGTACTGTATAATGTGTATTAGCATGTAGTTCTAAATTTCTGTACACACTAATCTAATGTGTTCACACAGAAGCACAATACTGTTGTCAGTCCTGTTTTTGAGTCTTTAATACGGTTACATTTACACAAAATTTAGTTATTTACGGGTGTGACAACCGCATTCTGTAATGGACAACTACAGTAGCTGTCTTTCACGTCATTCACTGTGATAGAGAGTGGCTCTGCTGCACAAACGCGCATCTATCAGGTAGTACATGTTTTCATGTGTGTTTTCGGTTACTTACAGTGCTGGAGAAAAGAGCTGCGTGTCATCTGAAATTTGTATTTCTGTTAGTTTTCGATCGGAGCCGCTCCCCACCGGTTTTGTGTTTGGTTTGGCGCGCGGCGCGCGGTTCAAATGCTCTCCGCACAAATGTAAAAGCTGCTGTCATTTAATGACAACTTAAAGAAAGAACTTGTGGCTAAATTGGACTTTTGTCGTGTCGAAAAGTGATAAGACTTTCAGTTTGTGGGCGTCGCCATCTTCGAAATTACTTCGGACGCTGTCGCTATGGTTACTGGTGCGGAATACGGGCTTGACTCCCGTTGCTCGTTCATACAGACAGAATTCTGAACACAACTGAAAGCTGCTGTGTGAATGAGGCATTTCGAGACCGGTAAAGAAAATACGGTTGTCAATCCTAAATACATGATTGACATCCGTATTCAGCTGCTGTGTGAATGCAGCTTTATAAAAGAAAACCTACCCCTACTATTCAATTTAGAAAACATTATTATAAGATTACCATTTTGAATCAGGCTAAAAAGTAAGGTGATAGTATTGAACAGGCTAATTATGTTACTTGCTCAAATATGGATAATTTTTGACCAAAATGATTAACTGCAGCTTTAAAAGAAATACCCTTAGTTACATTTATGTTTAAAAAAAAATAATACAAGTAGGGTAAGAAAATGCATTTAATTCAATATGCATTATCTCAAAACAAGTCAGCTTTGTGAAGTTTTGCTCCAGTAAATGTATTTTGCACTACTAAAAAAAGGCATATCATTACCCCAATTTAGCAAAACATGGCACTTTGCTCACCTCTCGAACCATCACTGTACGCCAGAAACTTTACCACACCCCCAGAGATCTCACCAACTAGTGTGAAGGTGAGCATTCGTCAACCCTGTTTTTCCTGTGTTTTTACCTGTTCCCTCAAAAGGTTAACAGAAAGGACTCTGCGAGGCACTCACTGAGCGGCACAAGTGATTGCCGTATTAATTGCCTCTCTCATTTCTCCACAAGGTCACCCCTGTCCACTGCAAGATAAGACAAAGTAATTCTTCTGTACTACACTGGAGCACAGCACATCACAGAGCCATTCAGCCTGAACCAACGAGAGCAGGGCTGGGGAGGGGTGAGGTTTGGCACAAAGTGGCTTACCTTTCAAGAGGCTTGACATCCGCAACAATACAGACCTCATTAAAAGGTAGGGATATGCCCTCGCTGGCCAATTTAAAACCTCAACTGCACTGTGACTAATTTGCTATCAGCATCAGTGACGCATCGCACAAACAGCTAAATCAAACCGGCAATGTGAGATGCAAAGAGCAAATGATCATTTAAGGACGTGTAGGCTTAAAAAAAGGTATATACTTTATTAAGGATGATTTTCTGATCCATTTGAACCCTGCGTATAAGAGACAATCATGGGTCAGGGCTTCTGGTGGGGAGGTATGTGAATTATCTCTCTCCTCCAGCTCTCTGGAGCTCTTCTCTATGAGGTGAGAAAAGCCTAATTCCCACCTGACAAAGGGACAGATTGGACATGTTCTTCACCCTGCCCCAGATAGTGCTGAATATCATACAGTCATTTCTAATGTGAAGTTGGACAATGGCAGTCATTACTCATTCCTCCTCTGGACAACCTTGAAGACTTTGGCAGAGTTTTCAGTGGGGGATGGTGCCCGTCTTCTGGATACAGTATATATAAGCTATGAATGCATTTTGCATCTCTGTTGACTTAGTTTGTGATTTTAAATGATTGCTTGTACCCCTGATGTTGTGTTCTGGTCATTTTCACCCAGAGAGGATTTCCTTTTTCCTGAACACCACAAAGGATATAATAACTTCTCCAAAAAATTTTGTACTTTTTGTGACTTTTCTTACATCTTGTCATACTCGTGTTCCCGGTCAGAAATGACTAGACAACAAAACATGATTATAAAAATCATTTTGCTGCATTACTGCCAAATATTGGAATGAATCTTCCCAAATTAAAAGCACAAATATATATATATATATGTAGGTCAATAAGTCATTTTACAACAACTTATATAGGTCAAAAAGTATTTGACAGAGGTGGGTAGTAACAAGTTACATTTACTTGAGTACATTTTTTGGGTAACTAATACTTTTAGGGTATATTTAAAAATGGGTACTTTTACTCAAATATTTTTTCATTGAACACGGTGCTTTTACTTCGTTACTGTAAGCGACACTCCTCTCGTTACTTCATCTTAATGCTGGACAAGTTAAAAATGCTTCCGTTTATTCCAGACTAGGTGTCTACTATTCTCTCAGCAGTGAACGATGCTCATTCGCAAATTATTCATTCTATTGAGTAAATTCTGTTAAAAGTCATGATCAAACCAGTTGGTAAGCCAGTGAACTGGTTCACGAATCATTTTGAATGGTTCGTTCAATTCCCTGCAGCCTGCGCTGATTCGTCTGAAGCGGTGAGTAGTAACAGAAAGTTTAAGGACATCAAGAGCGTTGAAGATGTGGACTATGAAGATAGTTTGTTTCATTTTTTGTTGTGAACTGCCGTCTTTGAAATATTAAGGATAGAAGCAACTTGATGCTCACTGAATCCTTGTGCCAGTAAAGCTAGGATTGAGCCCTTTTTTTCTTGACTCAAAAACTTTCTTTTCACTGTTTTTGGCATTTTAAGTGTTTATTTTTAAAATTCTAATTACTTTTGAAAGACTTCTAGCATTTTTACCATCTAACTGGTCACACTGCAAGAGGATAGTGTTGATTACAGCAGCGCTTTTTAAACATTTCCCATTACATACAATTGGTTTCAGGTGCTTACCAAAAATAAGTAGGCCACTGTTTAAATTTAGACGACTATATAGACGACTAAACATCTGGCTCTTTATTTGTATTTCTTTATTTATTTAAAATAGTCCAACACAAAAAAAATAAAAAAATAAATACATTTCTGGTGACTACGGGAACCGAACCCAGGTCGCCCATGTGCTCATGTTGCGTCTGAACTGCTACCCCACGTGATTTCGTTAGCAATGTCAGCTCTCAAACTTTACTTGAGTTTACGGAAACCTCAACAGAAAAAAAAAAACAACAAAACAATTTGTTATTACTGTTCGGGCACCAGACAAGTATTTGCTTGTCACAATTTTATTTCAAACATCCTGGATAGCACAAACACGTAACACCATCCGTTACATACAGTAAAGAAAAAGAAATAAATAAATAACTAAAGAAGGGAAAAGGCACTGGTAGAATTAAACGCAAATATCTTTGCTTTTAACGAGGTGCATAAAAATAATAATAATAATTAACGTGTGTAAATATCAGTGCGTGATGAATGCACTGTGTATAGGCGTGTCAAAGAGTAACGTTAGACGTGAACATTGACCAAACAAGCAGCTGGCTGGCTTAAAGTGAGCGACATCAGCGGCATCTGTCGATTTCGGCTCCTTTTCTAGACTCTAAAAATGCAAAAGAAGTGTAGTGCAAAACTCCTGGTTAATCCCACGATTGCCAAGACTCATACTCTCAAGGTTCCATGGCAGCAGGCTAAACCGATAGCACACACTCTTGCACACATCCTCTCCAGTGGACTCCAGCTCTATACGATAATTCATTGGTCCTAATGTCTTCAAAACCCGGTAAGGCCCTTTCCATTTAGGAGCCAATTTAGCTCTAAACTTGTTTTGTGCACTAGATTGAGGAAAATTTTGAAGCCATACCCGATCTTTGATCTTGAAAGTGCTGTCTTGTCTGCGGCCCTTCCAGTTTCCTTCCAAGGTGCAGTTCTGCTGGAGTTACTCCAGTGGTTTCCTGGATAGCAGAGTTAATCGCAAATCTCATCTCAGGTAAAACTGATCCCATTTATTATGGTTGTCTTCAACATATGACGCAATCATGTTTTTGAGTGTTCGATTAACACGTTCCGTCATGTTAGTCTGAGGATGATATGCTGTAGTTAATTTTGGTACCACCTTCCATTTTTCGCATACTTCTTTGAAAACAGATGAGACGAACTGGGTGCCTCGTTAATATTAATATTCATCCATCCTAATGGACATTCAGCCTTGCCATTTGCCAGGAAGAGAGGTCCACCAGACCAAGGTTGAAGTTCATCAGGGATTGCAATTTGCTTTATGAGACTCTCGTGAAATAACGTGTAGCTTGCTCCAGTGTCCAAAATCGCTTTCCCGGACCAGGATCCAACATGAATTGGAACTACCAATTGCTGGGGTATGATCATGTTTACATTTGGTCTTGAAGTGTTAATTCCTAACTGGGCCTGAGGCATTTCAGAGGCTGCTACGTTGTTATTAGAAGATCATCCTGCTGTCTTTGTAGAATGGTGAGGATACTTTCCATGAGTGAAATGTTGACCAGAAGACATACTGTATGTTGGACAGTTATCTGGAGGATGTGGTCCATTACACCTCCAACACTGAACAGGTGGTTTCTCAACCGGACGGTTAGATGAATGTTTTTGCGAATTGGCTTGTTTAAAACCCACACGTCCTTCATACCGAAGCTGTTCTTCATGGTCTTTTTCCAGTTGATATCCGAGTTTAACCAGATCTTCGACGGTGTTAACACGACTGCGCAGCTGGCTTGCAAGATAAGGTTTGATATTTTTCAAGATCATTTTAACAATTTCGTTTTCTGTCAACGTAGCTTTCCATCTCTTACATAGGGCTCAAGTGAATGCAAAGTCTCTTATGGATTTTTTTTCCCCCTGAACTCTAGTGCGGACACGTTCAGCCAACTCATCCTCATAGTCCTCAGACAAAAAAGCTGAGAGAAATGCAGTCTCAAACCCCTTCCACGTAGTTATATTGGAGCGTCTGACCTCCCACCAGTCACGTGCAGTACCGTGCAACACTGTGTGAAAAGTTGCTAGGAGATCTGCATCTGTCAAAGGATGTAGGGCTAACAAATCTTGACATTTGGTCAAGTACAACAGAGGATCAGAATCATCAGTAGGCCGTCCAAACGTGGGAAATGTTAATTTAAGGTGATCACTTTTGACCAGAGGAGCTGATAAAGGACTGGAAACAGTCTCTAATGGGTGAGTTCTAGACACTTGTTTTTTCTTCAGTTTGCGATTCAGCATTTTGCTTATTAGACACTTGGAATTCATGTTGCAACTGGGCCACACAAGTACAACAATTGGTAATTTGGGTTTTACATTGCTGAAGATTTGTGATTGCATGATCCAGACTAGCCTGAAGTGCATGTTGGACAACTTTGATATCCTGTTGGATCAACGTCCGTTGTTGTTCCATCTTATCCTGGACGATAGAGGTTAATAAATTTCTTTTGTGATCAGTTGTACAGCTTTAATCAATTGGTCAGTCTCACTTTTCTCTTGTTGTTTAACTGTAGTCATTAGGGGGGCCACCTGTTGCTTGGTGGACTCCACCTTTGCTGCAAGATCAGATATCTGGTTTTCGTGATGGGAAGAGGACGTCTTCAATACCTGGGTAAATTCATTTACAGCTTCCTCCTGTTTTCTCATGAATTCCATCAAATGGTCCCAGTTTCCTTGCACATGAGCATTAAATTGTTGAATTCCTCGACTAGAAGTTGGGAGGATACCAGGCAGATCATGCTGAGCCATTCAAGGAGACGTACTGTAACATCCATGGATGAACAAATTTGCATACTGTCATGTTGAGAGGGCCAAGAGAGGGGTTGCACAGGAGAACTGCCTCTAAGAGCAGTAGGAAGCATCTGCACCTTCTAGGATAGATTAAACTATGTGGAGTGGAAATGTTATACATAGTTGGGGCATGTGGATGAAATCCTGAAATGGTTTGGGACTGTACAGGGGGTGGCCAGATTGGAGTGGCAATGCTAGGGGCATCGGGTGCATCGCACAAGTGGAAGCCGGGGAAGAGGACGTGGCCATATTTGTAATGTATGGATGTATTTGAAATGTTGGGGAAGAAAAAAAAAAACTAACAGAAATGTAAGGCCTTTGTCTGTTTAGGGCAATGGGGCAAAAATAAAAAAGAAAACAAAGCACAAAAGAGTACCTCTCCAAAACACTTACAGCATTTTCCAAAATCAAACCAGAGAAAAAATGAGAGCAAATAACACAACAGTTTGTGTAAATTCCCCAAAATAAAGTTCCAGCATTGAACACTTCACTTTTTACTAAACCACAGTTTATATATTTTCACACAGAAATCACATAGAAAACAAGGATATGACTTTTTCCTTTTTCACAAAGGTTTCTTTCAAAAGTTTCAGACATAAAAGTGAAATCATGAAATCAAATATTCACAATCCAGGTTACTTTAATTCAAGTCCCTGTTCGGGCGCCATTTCTGTAACAGCGGTGACCAAAATAGTCCAAAAAAATAAATAAAAAATTCTGGGGACTACAGGAACCAAACCCAGGTCGCCCGTGTGCTGACACTGCGTCTGAACCACTACCCCAGTGCGAAACTCCTGGTTAATCCCACGATTGCCAAGAATTAAATACTCTCAAGGTGCCATGGCAGCAAGCTAAACCGATAGCACACACTCTTCCGACTTTCCCCGGAAGTCCACTCCACAACATCCACCTACAAGGACTGTCCTCCAACGTCACTCAAAGGTTCCGATGCAAACTTTTTTTTTTAGTCACTAAACTGCGGACTATATATACACACACACACTCTTCTCATTGGCTTTTACTGATTCGCCATGATTTTTGTAGGTGGAGTAAAAAAAAAAAAAATCTGCACGCCCGTCTTATTTGTTACACCCACATATCCCCTACACCAAACCTAAACCTACCCGATAGTGTTAACAAAAGCTAAATTAATTTAAACACATATTTGCTGATGCATTCCATGTGCTTTCATGCTTCCTGGCAAGTGACGTCACCCGCCTATGATGTCCCACCATTTCATTGGAATGATTTCACATACGATTCAGAGCCGTCATGCTGGAGGCATTTCCCGTAGCGTATCATCGACACGGCGTCTCGTTCCTTCGAGAAACTGGGGTTACTTATGTAACCTTGAGACTTTTTACTGCCTTGTTCATTTCAGCTGGAAACAGTGGTTTTATGCATACAGTATGTACGTTTTTTTTTTTTTTTTTTTGCAGAAAAGTATAAAGAGGCATGTATTTCCAATGAACCTAGCTTGTGAATGACACTGATGTAATGCAAAGCACCAAACATTGATTGTAAGCCTAAACTTCACAAAAACTATAAACTGGTTCTTCAAATGATTGGTTAATCAAGTGTTGTTCTGGAGTCCAGGGGCCTCATGTACAAAGACTTGCATAGAATTAATACTAAAATATTGCGTACGCACAAAACAAATTCAGATGTATGAAACACTGCGTACACAGAAACCCACTGTGCATATTCTCTTTGTACATCCGAATTAACGTATCAAACTCCAGTCGAACTCTTTCATAGCAGATTTTGTCAAGGGGAGATGAGGGCTGGCCAGTGGCCTAAGATTTCATTAAACTAGCTCAATGTCCTTTAAGACAGTCAACCAATGGGCTGTGATTTGTGTCTCAGATACTCAACCATTGCGGTAATAAATAAATTGGCCTAATAAACTTTTAAAAAAATATTAAATTATGACTGACAGCACCAGCCCGAAAATGTGCGTCGGTCCACTAGGCATTGCTAGGGATGCCCTATGATCAGTCCAGGCCTGTCCTCCACGTAGGTTTCTCTCCCAACCTCCGCCTATGCTTCCCAGCCCCCTTTTACCCCTACCTTCCCACCAGCCCAACTCTAGCCCAGACCCTACCCTACTTATATCTGCTTAAACCAGTTACTATTTAAGATGCCTCCTAATTTCTATCTCTGTTACTTCACAGGTTCCCAGCCACCTGGTTAACCCTGGAAAAAAAAAGCATCCTCTCTCAATGCATTTTTTGGCCGCTCAAATTTGGTGCTGTCTCTAAAAGCTTTTTTTGGGGGCAGATGGCGAACGAGCCAAGCACCTCACCCTAGGGTTCTGAGTCCGCTGTTCTCCCGGCTCGCTCCCCAGACAGCTCGCCAAATTTGCTCTAATTTTATTATTAGGAAACATGAACTCTTGAAAGTTTAATCACACACACCTGGCAGCCGATTTTCTAATCAATCACGTCCGATCAATTCACTTCTCATAGTCTATAAAATAGCCCTGCTTCCATGTTCCCACATCTCGCTTTGACTGCATCCCTCCTCCTCCCCTTCTCCTACACTTTTTTACGTTCCGGGTGGGCAGACGGCGAACGAGCTGAGCACAGAACACTCCCCCTCACTAGGGTTCTATCCCCTAGGGTTTGGAGTCCGCCGTTCTCCCGGCTCGCTCCCCAGACAGCTCGCCAAATTCTCACAAATTTTATTACTAGGAAACGTGAACTCTTGAAACTATTTAAATAGCCAAAACAGTAGTTAGACTGGTCAGAGCGGCAATATTTAATTTAAGGTGTTTACATGTCTGAATATTTCGATTAAAATAGGCGTAGGCCTCCGATGTTAACACGATTATGCTTGCTGCGCTTATGAGCATAATTGCATTGTTATAATCGAAGTATTGTGTTTACATGAGGTAAAGTTTAACTGCAATACTGCCAAGATCTCATAATAATCACAGAGGGTCCATCTTAACGCACTGACTGCCATTGCCATAGAACATATAAAAGCATTTGCAAATGTATACAACCCTTAGTCTAAGTCACATAATTGGTATAAAAAATTTTTATCAATTAACCCATTTTATCAATTCTAAATTAATAGCAATGTTTTTCACATGTGTTAGTGCGACACTTTGTAGTGTGTAATTTAAAACAATTGCCTCTAGGAGTCGCCAATGTACATAAAACAAACGTGCACAAGAAATAGACGTACGCCAGACATGGAGTTGCCACAGACCAACGCACATTCTCACGTTAATTTCATTTTTAGTAAATCCAAACATGAGAGTGAAATCTGGCGTACGCAGAGTTTTTGTGCATACACAGCGTTGATACATAAGAATCCAGATGTTGATCCAGGAACGTGTTGCACTCACCAAAAGCAGGTTCTGCATGTGCAATGCATGTACGTAACCACAAATGTGACATTCTGTCCCTGTCACGCCGATTCCATGACACAAAAGTATCAGTTTTCAAATCTCACAGCATATCAAAATGGTTTTGAATTCATAACATAAAATTCCTCAAATAATTATGTGAAAATTAAGCTTTATTAATCCAAACTGATAACCGGCAAATTATACTCTGTGTGAAAAGCTTGAAGTTTTATAGAATAATCGGTAGAGGCACGTATTTCCACTGAGCCTATGTTTTTTTTTTTTTACCGGTGAAACTTTATGGAAGCATACAGTCACTAACATTTTATGAAGAGGGACTTTGCCACTGGATCATATTTTGGTGCCCTGTGAATTAAAATACTTCAAAACCCCTGATGTTTCATGTTCCAAGAATTTTTAATTAATATTAAAGTCAACATTTGTGTCAAACCATATGGCAGGTTTGACATTTAGACAAATGACGTTTGATCTCACTAAAATCACACAAGTGTCTTCATGCATCATATTTCAATGTACACTGACAAAGCTTGCCTGCTTTCCTCAAAATTTGATTTCATGATGAAGTTAATTAATTAACATTTGTTTTTGCTTTTTTTTGTTTGTTTTACTATTCGCAATGAAAGCAAAACATCAGACAGATTTTGAAAGTTCACATTTTCTGCACATATTTCATCAGTTCTCTGATGAAGACTATAATAGGTTTTTTGTACTGTTTTCACCAGCATCAGCCAAAATCTTGTCCCAAGATCATTTCTCATGAACATTTGGTCCATAATGGTTGCAGTTTGTCTTATGTGAGTGACAGCGAAACATTAAAGGTTCCTCATCTAGTTTAACGACACAGTGTCTATAACAGCAGGGGTTTGCCCAAGCTTCTGTGTGGACTAAATGAATCTGAGACCGGTGAAAGAGAATAAATGAATATTGTTCCTTCTCTTGTCAGGATTTATTTATCCATTGTTGAGACACTCATTAAAATGCTCGGCAGCAATTAAAACAGCAAGCATAAATCTATCTCTGAGCGGATGGTAATTAGTTTCCTTGGTGATCATTCTTGGAGTTATCTTCGTGTGCAATATTGGGATCATGTAGCGTTTTGCATTTTTCCTGCTTATTCTCTTCAGTGAGTTTTTCAGTGATAGAGTAACTATATGTCCTCTGAGATCAGAGGCTTTATCTGCAAACGTTCCACTTTGAGAAAACATTTTAATGATGTTTCCAAAGTGACGTGTATACAAACATTTATCTTTTTTTTCTTCTTCTAATGGATCATGATTGCAGGTGATTCTAAAAAAAAGAAAAGAAAAGAAAAAAAAAGAAAGATCACATTCATGTGTCACTGAACTGTGACATTCTTCTCATGTTTGATTTCAATGTGAAATTCTTCAGATATGGAATGAACAAATCAAAGTTGATAGGAAATGCTTGCAGCTGGAATGAGACGAATAATGCAGCTATTACTTTGATGGACATTTTTATTTATTTATTTATTTTTATCCCAGTCCATAGTGTCCATCACACAGATTCAAATCTATTTTGAAGTCCCAGGATGTGTGTGCCGTCTTTTTCACCATGTGATGCCTTTGTGTTTGTGTCCTTCAGTCATCAAACAAACTGAAATTTTATTGATATTGATATTGATACTTCTCTAGATAAGCAAGAGAAAGAGAGGGAGGAGATAGAGATAGAAATAGAGGCAGTTAATGACCAACAGCTACTCCAAACATGCAACATAAAAAAACAGCTATCTTTTAATCAGAGCTTTATCACTTTAATTAAGACCTTGTGAGGGTAAACACAGGTGGTGCAATACGCCTGTCATATGCAGTTTGAAACTTCCATACATCAGAACTGTAGATCTTCCTCAAAATGACACATCATTTTTGTCATTCCCCCCCCATCTTTGCTCAAATAATACCATTTGCAAGTCTTTGTGCCCTTGTGATCAATTCTACCCCGTTTAAAACTTGCATTCCCTTGTGTATGTGTATATACTGTGTATATATATATATATATATATATATATATATATGTAAACATAAATTATGGCAATACTGAATACATATTATCAGAATAAAATACATTAAAATCATACCTATGTTATGATTTCTGTTTTCCCTTGTCTAGTCTTGTGTGGACTTGAAATGGATTTGAAATGATGTGTGTGTCTATTTTCCCCACTGTTTCGGTGCTTCCCTTGTTTTGTCTCTGCCCCCATGTTAGTTTCCGTGGTAATTCATCAGTTCCACCCCCTTGTTTCCTTGTTATCCCGTCTATTTCATACACAATGGGAATTCAAAATGCTTTACATAAAAAGGAACTGATATCATGACAATAATGCTTATACATATTGTGATGGCCGCCGATCAGCGTCGTCCTGGAAACCAACGAGCACCAGCTGGAACGGATTTGCCCGGGCCAATCGATCACGGCCAACCACACATAAAAGGAGCACAATTGCAAGAGAGTTTGAGCAACGACTCCATTCTAACGAACTGGTGACTAAAGCTTACCTGTCTTTTTCTCTCCAGAAAGCTCGCCGTGATCGAGAAGCCCGGGCACACACTCAGCCACGAGAAGCACTCAGAAGCCGGCACCTGGATGGTCGTGTTCTCTAGCGCCACGGTTCACAATATACTTTTGAAGGGTTTAAAAGAAGAAATGTGAAGCTAATATTTATTCATTTATTCAACCTAAACAACATTTTAAGTTGTATGAATTTTTTCTGTGACTTCTCTGTGAAGGTACCTGACACAACCAATCACCCACGCACAAGCACTACTGATCCCAGTACAGCCACTTACCTACGCTCACAGTCACCTGACTTCTAATCGCTATCACCTGGAATACACTAATCAAGTGGCTTTATATACTCACCTCACTAGTTCCACGACGGCTGTGATCAAGGTAAAACCCCTATCGTTTACCTCATGCCTCTTGTCTATTCTACCATTGAGTTTACCAGAAATACTAACCTTTATGAAAAGTCTTTGTTTCATGCTGCCACGCCTGAGTAGAGATCGCTACCACGGAAAACCTACCAAACATGCCCTGAGCTCACCTGGACACACTCAGCTGGAAGAGCACTATCAGCACCACGAAAAGCACAAACCAAGCACAGTTCACCTAAACCACATGTGAGTTGGAAATCACTTACCTTTATATACTCACCGTCCATACTTACCTGTCTTCGCAGACCTTCGCCCCAAAGACACGCCATCCACCGGAACCATCTGGAAAGGAATAAATTTGGCATTAATGTCACGGAGGTGATCATCATATGGACTGAGAAAGGAAAGGATTTACTCACCAGCTATCTGTGGACTGTGTGTGCGCTGCACCGCTGAACGGAGTTCAGCTCTCCCCAAACTCACGAACTCTCTTTAACATTCAATAAACCTCCTTAACTTACCTTCACATCTCCTCCTCCTTGCACTGAGCGTTACAGTATCACAGCCCATAAAGAACTGAACTCTCCTACTAACGCTCATCATGGAGGATGAAATCACCACCAACGTCAACAAACTCGGTACCATTCTACGAACTATTGAAAGCCTCTATGTTCCATCGACTGCACCTCAGGCTGTGATTCGCCCGCCTCTATACTCCGGAGAAAATTCATCATGTAAAGGATTTCTAATGCAGTGTGCACTTCACTTCGAAATGATGCCACAAAATTTCCACACAGAAAGAAGCAAAATAGCTTTTATTATGACATTACTAACCGGAAGAGCTCTTCAATGGGCGGAAGCGCTATGAGCGGGTGAGAGTTCACATCTTTCTTCCTACAATAATTTCAAACGACACTTTGAGGAAGTGTTCGGTTTCGACCCATCTCCAGTGGCCGTACAAGAGGATCTCCTGAAATTAAACCAAGGTAACCTGACTATTCACGAGTATATCTTGAAGTTTCGAACTTAGTGGATGGAATGATCCCGCTCTGTTGGCAGTGTTTCGCCGAGGACTTAGAACGGAGATTCAAAACCAAATGGCCATTTATGATGATTCAGCTAACCTCGAAGCATTTCTTAAGAAAGTTGTCATTGTCTCACGGAATCTCCCATCGACCACGATTAACACACGTATTACTTCTTCAACTATGAATACCACGGATTATGAAACCATGCAAATGGATACTTACCGTTTGAAACCTACGGAGAGGCAGAGACGGAAAGATGAACACTGCTGCTTTTACTTACCCCACTCACTTTCAACGTGACTGCCCCATTCGACCTACCACCAAACGAGTGAGTTCTGATTTCATTAAATCTATGAATCAAAGTATCCCACGTGTCACCATAAAACTAATCACTCAAGGTACTGCATATTATGTAAAAGCTATGGTTGATTCCGGAGCTTCAGGGAACTTCATTTCTTCTAAATGCTTGGACAATATGCATATCTTCTGTGTTAAGAACCCTACCAGTTATAAGATTACCACGATTCAAAGAACCTTGCTGGACAACAGGCCGGTCAATGAATGCACCACACCCATCACCATTCAGGTCGGATGCTTGCACCAAGAAACCACATCTCTGCTGGTATTGAACGACGCATCTGTCGATGTGGTGTTGGGTCGACCATGGCTTGCTCAGCATCAACCTCTTATCAACTGGGAAACGGGTGAGATACTAAAATGGAGTGAATCATGTTTCCAGAACTGTCTAACCACTGTTGATCATTCACAGCATTCCCAAGTAGAATGTTATTCTACCACCGTAGAGAGGCCTGAAGTTTCCAAGGAATGTAACATCCCCAGTGAGTACCATGATTACCTTGACGTGTTTAGTAAACAAGGTACCACTCGTCTCCCACCACATCGTCATTGGGATTGTGAGATAAAGCTACTGCCTAATGTTAAGCTGCCGAAAGGGCGGATATATCCTCTATCTCTTCCAGAAACCAAGGCCATGAATGATTACATTCAGGAAGCACTAGAACAAGGCTTCATCACTCCTTCCACCTCTCCAGCAGCCTCAAGCTTCTTTTTCTTGGCTAAGAAGGACAGAGGATTACGCCCTTGTATCGATTACAGGACACTTAACCAACAGACAGAAAAGTTTGCTTACCCTCTACCACTGGTACCGGCAGCTTTGGAGGAATTGAGATCAGCCACGGTGTATAGTAACTTAGACTTACACAGTGCTTATAATTTAATAAGGATTAAAGAAGGAGACGAGTGGAAAACCGCTTTCATTACTCCATCAGGCCACTACCAATATAGGGTTATGCCGTATGGGCTAGCCAACTCACCCGCAATATTCCAAAGTTTCATGAATGAAATATTCCGAGACATGTTAAATCAATTTGAAATCGTCTACATAGATGATATTTTGATTTACTCACCTGATCTGCCTACCCACAGAATCCATGTGACCAAAGTATTGCAGCGTCTATGACATCATTCCTTATACCTCAAAGCTGAGAAATTCTTTCACCTTTCACCTTCAAGAAATCCAGTTCCTGGGATACATCATTTCACCTGATGGAGTTGTCATGGAAAAGGACAAAGTACAAGCGGTGCAGAATTTGCCCATTCCCACCACTGTCAAAGCTCTTCAAAGATTCCTCGGATTCTCATCGACAGATTCTCTCGACTTCTATCGTCGTTTTATTCAAGGGTATAGTCAAATCTCAGCTCCCCTTACCTCCTTACTAAGAGGAAAATCCAAAAAGATCCATTGGAACTCCGATGCTGAGATTGCTTTTAACCACCTGAAGAGAGCCTTCTGCACTGCACCTATTTTACGCCATCCCAATCCCGAACTAACTTTTGTCGTGGAAGTGGATGCCTCGACTTTGGGTGTCAGAGCCGCTCTCTCACAATACCATAGTAGTCCAGCTAAATTACACCCCTGTGCCTTCTTTTCAAAGAAGTTATCAAGCACTGAACAAAATTACGACGTGGGAAATAGGGAGCTACTCGCCATCAAAATGGCGTTTGAAGAATGGCGTCAATCGTTGGAAGGAGCCAAACACACAGTCACAGTTATCACCGATCACAAAAACTTGCTATATTTACAAGAGGCTGAACGTCTGAACCAACGCCCGTTTCGATTTTAAAGTAACCTACAGACCGGGTGATAAGAATCAAAAAGCAGATGCTCTGTCCAGAGTTCTCGACCCTGACACCCCAGCTGAGAAACCAGCGTCCATCCTACCTCCCACTGTGTTTCTGGCACCCATCATGTGGGACCTCGACGATCAGATCCAGCAAGCTACCCCGCAAGAACCCAAACCACGGGATTGCCCAGCGAATAAAACGTATGTACCCACCTGCCTACGATCTCAAGTTTTGAACACTATTCATACCTCTCCAGGAACAGGTCACCCAGGTATCAAGAGGACCTTACACCTGGTGAGACAACACTTCTGGTGGCCCACGATCATTCAGGACGTCAAGAACTATGTCAGGGGTTGTACCATTGGCGCCAGGATGAACACTCCTAGAAATCTACCAGCTGAGAAATTGAAACCCTTACCAATACCTGAACGTCCCTGGACCCACATAGGGATAGACTTCGCCACCGACTTGCCACCATCTGAAGGATTCACCACTATTTTAGTAGTAGTAGACCGATTTTCCAAAGGGTGCAAGTTAATCCCTTTAGTGGGCATTCTTTCTGCTTTTAACACTGCACAGGCTCTTTTCCACCATGTTTTTAGGCACTTTGGACTACCTGAGGACATAGTCTCCGACAGAGGCCCTAAATTCACTTCCAGGGTTTGGAAGGAGTTTTTCCGACTTGGGGGATAACCATCAGTCTCTCATCTGGCTATCATCCACAGAGCAACGGCCAGACTGAGAGAAAAATACAGGAAATAAGCAGGTATTTGAGAACGTACTGTCATGAACACCAGCACGATGGTTCCGAACGAGCGAGCAGGTGTGGGATTCAGCGCATGTGCACCTCCAAGGAGCCGTCCAGCAACACAAAGCCGGAGACGATGCACGAAGGGCTGACACACCCGTATACCAACCAGGAGAGAAGGTATGGTTATCAACCAAAGACATCAAGTTACGTCTACCATGTAAAAAGTTAAGTCCAAGATACATAGGCCCATTTCCCGTAATAAGTCAGATTAATGAAGTGTCATGTCATTACAACTCCCACAGGACTACCGTATTCACCCTACCTTCCACGTGTCATTGTTAAAAAAGCACGAAGAACCGGTCATCCCACTACCAGAGAACAAACACCCGGAACCTCCACCCGAAATCAACCTTGATGACAACATCTATCAAGTCAACCAAATAATGGACTCAAGGCGCAGGAGAGGCCGAATCCAATATTTGATTGACTGGGAAGGTTTTGGTCCTGAGGAGCGTTGCTGGATCGATCGGGATGATGTCATGGACCCCGCTCTCCTCAATGAATTCCACCAAAATCATCCAAATCGTCCTGCCCCCAGAGTCCGAGGCAGGCCACGTCGCCGCACAAGAGCGCCAGGAGTTGCTCCTAGGGAGGGGGGTGATGTCACGCCATCGGCCTGTGTGGAACCTGACACAGCCAATCACCCAATCAATAAGTACATTAAGATTATTTTAACGGCATATGAAACTAAAAGGATTTCTAGGCCTCTTATTGTGTTTTTTATTTTAGGTTCCTTGTAAAATCTGTAAATACACTATATATTCCTTCTACTTATTTAAAACACTCACCACAACACCCCTTTTAAATCAATGTAATTCAGCCAGTAAGGAAGATTTTTACAAGGACTGTTAATATGCATTGTGTTTTATTAAATGGCAAGTCATTCTTTTACAAACATAAAAATATCAAAAACATTCAGTGAATGTTTTAGAACGTGACAGGAAAAGCAACATTTTTGTGTGGATTTGGTTAATACTACATTTGCAGAAGGCTAGAGTTCCAGGCAAACGTTATCTGCTTCCTATAATGCTTCCTGATTGTTAGTGTATAGTCCCTAGCATGGTGTATTGCAGTTTCCAGATATAGAAAACTTTTTGACACATAGAAATTCACCTATTATTAAAGCACATAAATGTAAAAATTGGGTTTCCTTCTCACGCTTAGATATCACAGACAAGGTAAGTTCAAATGCAGTGAGGTTTATTTGTGCTCAAACAAGGATATCTTTCTTTTGCCAGTGACATAAAATGTTGTGAAGCAAAAACAAAGCAAAAGTCAAACAGGTTCTCATCAGGTGAGCAATCAGGTAAGCATTACTGTAGGCAGCTGAGAATAAGATCGTCAGACAGGTAAGTAACATACTTATAGATGCTCAGTCTTTCAGGAAGTTCCAGTTCAAGTCTCAACCAGCCATAAAGTTCATTTCCTTTACCAAGCAGCTCCAGCAGGTGAGTAAGCAGGTAAGGTCAGAGGAAGCGTCTAACCTTGAGCTTAACCCAAGTATGTTTGGCTGAGGCTGTGTATATATGGGGTGACTGCTGATTGAGGTCAGGTGTTAGCATTCAGGTTATTAATGCAGGTTCAGAAGTGTCTGTGACTGGTCAGGGAACAGGTGTTGTGAAGATGTAACATTCCTACATGCAGCCTCTGATATAATGCCCAAAGTGTAGTGTTACTCTACATTTAATCACATTCGGAAAGCAATGTTTCATAACTAATTATGAGTTTGATTTTAAACCAAATTTCTGCAGAATAATACAAGAAAACAGAATGGGACACCGTGGATCCCTAAACTCCCACTGGGGTTCTAGTCTCAGTTTTCTCACATCTTCTTTGAGCAAGTGTGGTAACTGAGCCCTAGTATAAATGAATGTTGATATTTAGTCTGTTTTCCACAGATGTATGGCCTTGTTATGTTTTAAGAAACCATCAGACTGAGGCAAGCCAAAGTGTGTTTGCGAAATTAAAAAGCACTGATGCAAAAATATTGGGCAATAAGGGCAAGTTACTGAGGGGCGTTTACTGTGCGATAAGCACCACTGACGCAGGAAAGAACTGATGAGAACTTTCTTTTTGACACAGACAATGTCAAACCGCAGAGTATTAGACACATACAGATGAAGGAACGACACCGGAGTGATGTCATGCCACAAGTGAATTTGCACCCTTGACTGCACTGTTAAAAATTGTGTTTGTCTAGTTAGAAACAGAACCTGTCATTTCCTCTGTTGCATGTGAAAAGAGAGAGAGAAAGATAAAGGGGGATGCATTTTTACATCAGAAATGCATTTGAACAGTTAAAAGCATGAAGATGTTTCCTGAGTTTTTAATTAATTGATAGTTACATATGCAGATAATATGAGAGAGTACTCATATATTTAATAGGATTCAAATGTTGTTTACATGATAAAGCCCCCTGGATTTCCCCAAATGCCTTTTTTTAAGATAAAGGGGATATTACTTAAAGCTCATTAAGAATAGATTAACAGCCACCAAATGTAATGGTATTGATAAGATCACAGGAGCGCTCAGGACTCTGATTAATTAAAAATAAAGTAAACTACTGAAACTAGATTAATTCACTGGTCCTAAATTTGAAGCAGGAAATCAATTATTCAGATATCAAACTTTCTTTCTTTCAAGTCCCTGCAGAAGGCGAAGTCACTGAACCTTGCAATGATTTTTCCTTAGTCACTTCCAAAGACAAATTATTAACTCATTTTGTGGAGTTCACATTAGACTATCCAAACCTAGACATAATATACTGTACATACAGTACTGTGCAAAAGTCGTAGGCCACTAGTATTTTCACCAACAAAACATGGTTTTAGGTTGGTTGTTTCTATTTTTTGAGGTAGCGAGTCAGTTGGAAATGTCAATTTGAAAATTACATTTCCAAACATTATTTTTGTCATTAATTGTAATAATGCAGTAAGAATATTGTCTGCACAAGGAGTCTGACAACAGCCAGTGCTCCACACAGAGATCTGATCTGATCATCATCCAGTCTGTCTGGACATGAAGTAACAGAACAAACTGAGACAGACTCAATCCAGAAGAACTGTGCCAACGTCTCCAAGATGCTTCAAGAAAACCTACCTGGAAAGCTACCGGAAAAACTATGGGCAAGTGTCCCTCGGAACAGAAGCTGTTTTTTTGAAGCATCTTGGCCTATACTAGTGGCCTAAGACTTTTGCACAGTACTGTATATATTCATAAAACAGGTATTTAAAATTGTATTTGGATCAAATGCAGCCTTGGTGAGCATAAGAGATGTCTTTCAGAAATACTCCAAAAATTGTAATTATTCCAAACTTTACGATGATAGTGTAGATTTGGTTATGATATAAAAAGATTAATTTATTTGTCTGTGAGGAATATATGTAATATTTTTTTACCACAATCATATTTTTATATCATAATCACATCTACACTACATATGATAGTGTATATATATATATATATATATATATATACACACACACACAGGCTTTCATTATATTGCCATAAACAGAGTAATAAAATCTCCTTTTGTTTTGTGCATTAGAAAAGTCAGATTTTCAATGAGAAAAGTATATTGATTTACGTTTTTTGGTAAACTTTCCCTTTTTAAGAAGCATAATAACTAGGCGCGATGGACAAAAATAGATCTTTTTTTTTTTTTTGCAAACAGAAGAATAAATTTGAATAAATATATACTAAATGTTATAAACAGAAGGCACAAACATAAAACTAAAAGTTAAACAAAACCAAAATATTTATACAAAGCAATTTCTCTGCCATGTTCCTCCTTTCTGAGGTTTAATGCAGCATAAGAGCAAGAGCTCTGAAACAGGGAACCTTCTACTGAAAACCTGCTGCCACGGCAGAAATCTGCTCTTTACTGTGCAGAACTATTCAACTAACCAATATTACCATTAAGCCTCACAGATTTTTTAGGGGCTCATTTTGGTTTACTAAACAGATATAATAGAAAGTCACAGGAAGACAAGAAATGCATTGGGATGTGTTACAGGCCAGACTAAAACCTTTAAGTACATGTGGCGGATTAATATTACAAAGTACTTAAATGTATAATAACACTTAAAGACCCCTTAAAATAAAGTGTAACCCAATATTGCAATAGTGTAATGACACTAACCTGCCAAGGTCTGTCCCAGTCGAGAGGAATAGGGAAAGCTCCCAGCCAGGCCCCGATCACACTACAGCCAGTGGTAATCTGAAGAGAGGTGTCCCACACTGACATCGCCCTGAAAATCACACACGCTTAACATCATAACATTGCTGATAACAAATGAACAGGAACAAAATCAAACAAATGTTTATATAAACATAAACTACAATTTTTTTTCAGTAAATCTATATATTTTTTCAGCAAGGACGCATAAAATTGACCAAAAGTGACTTTTATATATTACTAGTGCTGTCAAATGATTAATTGGTGATTATTGGCATCTAAAAAAAGTTTTTTGTTTACATAACATATGTATATGTACAAACACATGCACATATATTAAATAATTAATTACATATTAAATATATTTATGTAAAAAATTTGAATATATAAATGTGTAAACGTAAATATTTTCAAAATATATACTGTGTCTGTATTTATATAGACATAATAAATATACACAGTACACACACATGTAAACAAAATTGGATGCATTTAATCAATATATATATATATATAATTTTTTTTATTTTTTATTTTATTTTTTAAAATATATATTTAATTAAAATTAATTTAATTTTCAATTTTTTTTTTATTTCAATTTAC
>JAUCNO010000241.1:1431862-1442172 GCA_032353835.1 Enteromius viviparus | reverse complement strand
ATGCGAGATCCCATATGTAACGTCTCCGTTCCCTCCTTCAGGGAACGTGGGTTACGATAGTAACCTAGACGTTCTTTTAATTTTGAGGATTTAGGCTCACATCTCAACAAATTAGAATATTTGGACATTGCTGTCAGCTAATCAGCTTAAAACATCTGCAAAGGTTTCCTGAGCCTTCAAAATGGTCTCTCAGTTTGGCCAAAGAAGCTGGCTGTTCTCAGAGTGCTTTATCCAAGCATGTTAACAGAAAGTTGATTGGAGGGAAAAAGTGTGGAAGAAAAAGATGCACAAGCAACCAAGAGAATCACAGCCTTATGAGGTTTGTCAAGCAAAGAATTCACAGGGAATGGACTGAGTCTGGGGTCAAGGCATCAACAGCCACCATGCACAGACTTGTCAAGGAATTTGGCTACAGTCTTGTTCCTCTTGTTAAACCACTCCTGAACCACAGACAATGTCAGAGGCATCTTATCTTATTAGCGACAGTTTGGTGATTTAATTTATATATTTGTCTATTATCGCTTGCTATTGATAAGTTAACCCATGTCGACATAAATAACCCATGTCATTCCTGAGCAATCGAGGTCAGCTAATTCAGGACCTTCACTGTAGACAGAGCCTTGTCACGTCGGACGTAGGAGGCAGCAACTTAAGAAGACTCCTAAGAGACAGTTTGAGAAGTACACTTTCTATGCTTTTTAACAAAAGTTATCACTTAACGTAAGATATATCTTAAGAGACTTCTTAGCGCAGGAATAGTCTGATATCCATTGGTCCCAAGTCCTCTTTTCAGATGAAAGCATTGTATTTTATCTGGAACCCGGTAAAACGATCAACCAACTTCATGAACATGCAAATTCAAAATTATTCATTATTAATATATTGTGAAACAATTTGGATGAATTTGGGAGGACTTACACATTGTAGTCTGTTACTCATTACAAATTCCATGACAAAAATAGTAGTTAGTTTAGATAACAATTTTAGATAACTTTTGACCTAACATGTTCATTCTATTAATTTAAAAAGGGAAATCTTGTACCATATTAATATTACAAAAAATACAAAGTATTTTATAGTACTGCCTTGAACAATCTGCCTGCTCTCGTTTGTGTTTGATTGCTGCCTGCCCAGATCTCTGCCTGGTATTTGACTATGATTCTGTCTTGTCTGAATTGCTCTGTTTTCTGTACAGATTTTCTGTATTACTGACCCTGCCTTTCAACCTTGATTAAGGATAACCCCAAATGCATCCGAACACTTCTGACTCCTCATTACACATTACGTGTAAATAAGAAATGTGAAACATGAAATTATGCATTTTAAAGTGTTTGATAGATAAAAGACTTTAAAACAGATAATAATGCTTGCTTGAATAGCCGAATAGCCAAGTGATAATTTAAAAAAAATGTTCATCAGTAGCTGATGCAATACTTCTTAAACCTTAAATGATTTTTGTAAATTAATTCCTGTATAGCAACCTGATTAGTGACTGGTCTTTGGGCAACTGTAAGTGATAGCGGTTATTGTAGACATACATTTAAAATATGATGAATTGGGCAAAATCAGTAAATTGAAAACGAAATATTACTATTGTGTGATTCAAAAATATGTGCACATACATTTTACATTCATTCTGTAGTATTTTCAGCACATTTACTGTACGTCAGACAAGTTCACTTCTCCAGCTAACACTCTCAGCAGACACCTTGATTTTAATCCTTATCATGCCCTCACTCCTGTAGTGTCCCATGCTGTTTTGTTCATTTACGGTTCTAGAGATGTTGTGTAATGTTTGGCATTTAATTGGTTTATTTCTCCCTGAATTGTCTGAATAATCACAGGCACACTGACACATATTGACTGGCTTTAGAAACATTTCACAGCAGAATCAAGATATATGAAGCCCAGTTCCACAGCTTAATGTACTGAAGGCCATTCCATATTTAAGGGAGAGCATTCAGTGCTGAATAAATCCAATTCAGATCTCATTCATACTATTAAACACCACTCTACCATTCATGGAACACTGCTCCAAATATGGATTGACTCTTAGTGAGCATAAGCTTATTTCAACCTGATTCCATTGTTACTTGAGGAGGCTTTCCATCTCTCAGCCTCTAAGTAAGTCTTTGTTGATTATAATACTATTTAAAACCTCTCTCCCAATGAGAGGAAACAAATCCCCTTTAAATACAAGCAAATTAATTACATCTCAATAAAGCTCCCTTTTTATGTCAGGCCTGAGGGCTCATTCAGAGGAAAATTACATTCATATTTGTGCAGGTGAACAAAAATCCACTGTTGGTTTTGTTTGCTAAGGGTGTGTAAAGAAGAGTTAAGAGAAATCATTGGACACACAGGATTGAAGGCTGAAATTAAAGAGATTTGTTTCTTCCTCAAGACCTCCATGTCTTTACTGTGAACGATGAGACACTGAGGCTCTTGTGAAGACACCAAGCCTGAGCAGGCCTCTCCTAGCAACCGCAGCAACAATATCCATTCATTCAGCCATTCTGCTTCGAATATAGTTTAGAAAAGAGCCAGAGTCCTTAGGCATTCATTTGTAACTGCAGGCTGTAGAAAAGCTAGGTGATGTGAGGTACACTTAAAAGAAGAGAGGTTTTGTGCTCTAAGAGATGATTCTCCAAACTTTTACCCATGTGGTTTCATGCACAGTGAGTATAAATACTGGGTTATGACTTGAAAGCAGTGATTATTTTGTTGAAATTTTAGAAAGCACCTCAAATCAAAACTCAATGCTTGTATACTGATTGTTCATGCAAAAAAAAAAAAAAAAAATGAAAGCATGTCCTCATTTACTCACCCTTATTGTTCAAACCCACAAGACTTATGTTTACCTTTGAAACTCAATGAAGATATTTCAATTAAATATGCAATAGCTGTCCCTCCACTAAAATATTTAATTTAGGCTTTTATTCACAATTTAGTAATTGATCAACATGTAGACTTAGAGGGTATCTCTTCAGAAGATGGGGAATAACTTTTAAATTCACTTGAATTGTTTTTAATAATTTTTATAGAATTTTTGTAGCTTTGAAATTTTGTTGAAACTATCATTTTTTTTAATAGCAGGGGCAAAAATGTCAAATTATCATGCTTTGATCAAAGGTCTTTTGCAGGTTGGGCCATTTTTGGTCGAAGTGTCCCTATGAAGCTCGTTCTAAAAGATATTGATGTGTTTTAAGGAATGACTCAACAAGAGAACCAAATTTAAATGAGACATGAGAATTAGAGTAACATTTCATATCAAGTGTTTCCTCACACAAACCCATTTAATACAGTGTGCAAGTCATGCTGACTATATGATGTTATACTTATTTTGTTTCTCAATTTCTCAATGATTGAATGCTATGGAAAGACCCTACACTTTGGTTTTGTTGTTTATCAAGGTGCTGCATGAACATTAAACATCTCATTTTATGTGGTTATATTGTGTTCATATTTTATTGCCAAATACTTGGTGCTATTGAGGTGGGATACGGCTATGGTTAGGGACAGATTTAATGGTATGGGTAGGTTTAAGGGTGGATTAAGTTGTAAGTGATGGGTCAACAATTATAAATGTAATTGCACAAATTAATTACAGTTCTTTTTGCATGCAGGTATTTTATATATAAAAAAACTTTTATGTACACAGTAAGCACATTACACAATAAGCACATTGTCGCAATGCAAATTTAAACGTAGAAGGAACTGTATATAGTAGTTAACAAGAAACAAATGTTTCTTTCCTGACCATTAGATTCTGCCTTTCAAAACAGGCCTGGGGGCACCCCTGCCCTGCACATTTTTGTGCCCCCATTATGAGATACCTGCAGTCTCTACTGATGAGCTTATGAGTTTAATCAAGTGTGTTAGGGAGACATGTGCTGGACAGGTTTGAAAACCACTGGTAAAGAGCATAGCATGCATCTCCTTGCAAGCAAAGCACTGCAGAAATGGAACAGCTGGCTTCATGTTACAGTGACAGAAGCATATTTCATGTGCCTCCACCTTTCCAGCATTTATGACCACTGAAGACTCTCATAATACATCCTAAATCAATTGGAGAAAAGTGCGGGAAGACAGACAGTCAGTAATGCTGTAATTGATGAGATTGATGTGAATATTTGTAAGCTGATAAGCTTCTTTTTTCTCTCGCTCAGCAGAAGGCATACAACATTAACCAGCAGAGTGTGAAAAACGGAAAGCACCTGAATGGAGTGGGTAAGTCTACACTTACGCATCCTTGAGAACAATGAAAGCTGCCCAACAGTCCTGCAGAGGAACAATGCAATCCCGGCTCCTTCTGTTCTATGCAAATGTCTTTGACCTTGTTTCTTGAGACGTCACGACTGGGTCAAAAAGACTTCCGAAGTTCCATCTTCCTGACATTAAATGCATGCCTTTTACACTGAAATGTTACACTGCTAATATGTAGTCCTGCAGTTATATCCAATTTTGTTTATGTCATAGTGTCATTCTTGTCTTATATAACCAACAAATACACATAGGAGCCCTTTTTCAGAGACAATAATATTAGTAATTCTGCGGATAAAGAAGTTCAGATGAGCCTGACCTGATGATCATGTCTAGAGATGTTGTTTTATTGTATACAGTATGCAATATTTAAAGAAGACATGGACAGTATGTGATTATAAGATGATTCTCGGTGTGTGTATTTATTTTAAATGCTCAGAGTATGAATTTGTGAAGGATGAAAGTCTTTTGGTCTTTAATCTAATGGTTAATGTGAGGTTTAGCAGATGAGCAAAAGAGGGGGATTAAGCCCTCCACTAATCCTATCAGACTCCTGAGAAAGAGAGAGAGAGAGAGAGAGAGTGTATGTGAAAAAATAAAGTTGGGAGGAGAAAGAGGGGTGTGGCTTTGATGCCCAGCGGTCACATGACTGTTTACACTGTGAGAGAGGAGGCATGTGGGTGAAGAACAGCAGAAACTCAGGAGAACGGCCCTCACATAAACATGTAGGATATCTAACACACACATACACACGCACACACACACACACAAGAAACAGCAGAATGGACCAGAGAATTGAACACAGTTTTTATCCTCCTGAGGGCCAGCCCAGCAGACCCAGAGATGTGCTTGTTAAGTCAGGTAAGACAGAATCAACAGACTGCGGCTGAGATTACAGGATGCTATTATAATGATGCTGTGTTATGCAGTGAATACCAATGATAAGAACATTTTACTCTTAGCATAGATTATATTTATTTAAATTGTATTTAAGCAAGTTACAGTAGTGAACATTGTATTATTACAATGTAACAAGTCAGTGACCGTGTAGTAATTACAGGTGCATATTTTTTTGAGAAGAGGTTGCTGTTGCAGATACAAGACAAACTAAAAAGGCCAAAGAATGACACAAAAGACACTTGAACAAATCAGTTCAGTAAGAAACAGGGACCATTCTTTCTCTGGGCGTAGTGCCCAACTTGTTACTCATGGTGTTTTGCTGTAAAGTGAGGCAACAGACTCCAAAAACGATTTGGTAGTCATTGAAAAGTCAACATTTATATTTTACTTTATGCGCTTTTGTCAGCTGGTGGTAAGGATGTTGGGAAATTATGTCAGTAGCGTAGGATAAAACAATCTTTAAATCTTATTGACAAGCAGGATCATCTTTCACAAGTTTGTTTTTTGTAATGTTTTACCATGCAGTATCTTGCTGTGTGTTTGTTTTAGCCGAAAAGCACAAGGTCCACAATGTATTTCTGCCTGACCATGATCGACACCAATAAACTCTGCTTTGTGTATTTGAACAGTTATCTTAAATCATACATCTCTGAATGTCCAGCTTTTAAACATACACGCCTTTTACCAACATACCTCGGAAGTCAGTAAGCAGTTTCTTTATGAAAAAAGTTTTGGCATCTTTTTCTTGAAATCAAACTCTTTCCTCTTTTCCTCTAAAGGACAAACTATCCTTTAAAGTTTCTATTCTATTCTAATACGAGTAAAGCAAGAAATCAATCAATCAGTAAATAGCTAGCTAGCACGGGCAAAAAAGAAAATGATTCTAGGTATACAGAAACTTGTTTTATTTATTCGTCCAGAGTACATTTAGAGGCTTGAAAAAGGCTATTTTGTGTTATTGCCCATAGAGATTGCTGCACTGCTTCTTGCTGGGTGTCTTTATAATGCAAATTCCCTGTCTGAGAGCTGTGCCTAAATTTTATGGCTTGCCAAGGGCCAGCATTCAGTGGGGATTATGGGAAATAGCACTGCCCTCCACACACACACACACACACACACACGATAGAATGGGATCCCATGGCATCCTCTGAGAATGCTGATATTGCCATGACAACTGTCAGCATTCTGTTTGTATACAATCCATTCTGGGAACAACTTTTTATATAACAGAGGATTTTTGTCTAAACAAAAATGTTTTTTTTCTAATATTGAATACCTGCTAGTCGCTGGGATAATTCAGTGAAGCAGAGGCATATAAACTATCCTTCTGAATGTAAAGTCAACATGCTTTAGTTTCTCTTTCAAAACGGTGCCGTTATTGATTGATTGATTAATTGATTTACATTAAACAGATTTCAATTTTAATTTGGATCCTTAAAACACATTTAAAAAGTCTGAATGTCATTTATCAGAAATAATGAAAGTTTGTTACTTTTAAAATTTTAAATGGGCTAAAACAACGTCTTTCAAAATGGATATTGTCTTTTTTTTCACCATTGGTTTAAAATGTATATTTATTTATTTTATTTATCATTCAAGTAAAAATCTCAAGAAAAGTTCTGAAAGCATTCTCAGCATTTCTTTTGATGTGCAAAAATATACAATTGCTATTCTCATATTATGAGAATATGACTTAAGTATCACATCCCTTTTTAAGTGAACTTTATATATTTTGAAAAAATCAAAATCGGAATGTTTCATAGGAATGTGTCAATTTATCCCAAATTAATTACTCACCCTCAAGTTGTTCCAAACCTGTTAGACCATTGTTTATATTGGAACAAAAATTAAGATATTTTGATAAATTCTGAGTGCTCTCTGAAACTCCCATAGACAGCAAGGATCATGATCAAGATCAAACCTAGTAAAGACGTTGTTAAAGTAATCCAAGTGACGTCAGTGCTTTAACCATATTTTTATGAAGCTACAATCACATTTTTTGTGTGTGCTGTTTTGGAGAAAATTGCATACATAACCAATGTATGCAATGCACAGTATGCACATGGATATGTTGTTTATTTATGTGATACTCTACAAAATGGTGAAATAGGGTAATCTGGAAAGGAAAAGCACAAAAAAGAGTTTTGGTTTTTCTTTATCACTTTAACATATCTTGTCCCTCAAAGCATATTAGCATACTTTCTATCTATAGAAAGTCTATAGCCTAGTGAATTACTCTCGGTTATGCGGAGTATATAAGGAAACACCTGCTGTAGCCCCACACAAACAGACACCAAACGAATCTAATTAACCTCACTGTTTATCATCTACGATTCTTGGAAATGAGCTGAGATCTGATCGGCAGAAATCCATGACTTCCATGTCTGTGCAACTCCCGGGTTTGTGGGGGATGTTGATAAATACATTATGCCCATAATAGAAGGATATTCACTTTCAGAGCAGACACAGTCCACCCTCTGCTGCTCTTCCCCATGTTACTGATCTCTAATCAATGAGATCAAGGACAGTCTTCCAGAGCGCCCGATTTTGTGCAATACAAAACGTACTGCGGCTTGTGTGTACATGTATGCTTATGTATTAGTACTTTTATCTCATATTGAAGTCTGTCTGTAAGCTCTGAACTAGAACACAAAATCTTTTGTATTTCATAACCATGACGCAACACTCTTCCTTCAAATAGGGTTAGTTTATTCAGTTAGAAGCAAGCAGACATTGCAACAGCAACACATCCAGTAGCCATTACTAAAAAAGACTTTGCCCAAACAAACATAAAATACACTTTAACCCTATCAACATATAACTGTCATTTTCACAGATACACTTGCTTTTAAATAAACATAGTTACTTTTATTTCTGTGTATATTTATTGCAACAATTATATAGATATTTTTTATTAGATTTTTTTTTTTTTATTATGAACTATTTTTAATATGAACATTTTATTATGAACTATATTGTTCTATGTTCTGTCTGACTTAGTTGTTACGACACAATCTCTGTCCAACCAGTGATCATGGACTCATTATCCTTATAAACTTCATCTGTGACAGATTTCCTTGATCTTTTTTATTTTATTTTATTTTATTTTTTTTATGAATATAGCATTTTTACATGTCAAAATGTTGTGTATTCTTCAAAGAGGTGATTGAAGGGAAAGGAAAAGCATGAACATAAGTAACCATGAACATAAACACTTATTTCTATATGTTTTATGGGTTTTGGCATAGGTGTAATGGTTTTTAGATATAATGGGATGTTAATATAAGCTTGTTTCGTAAAACAAACAAATAAAAAGGTTAAAATGCAGTTGTAAAATACATTTGGTCCTTATTACATGTTGAATACACACACACACACACACACACACATTAATTAAAACAGAAATGTGTTGTGAACTTGCTAACCTCTGATACTAAAACCTGGGTTGCAAATACTTTCACATGCATGAATTCCCTTCACCATCTTGCCTGTCATCATCATCCTCATCATTTCATCACTGTCCTCTTGTTTGCACTCAGATTGAGAAGTGCTCAGAATAGAGATCAGCTTTTTTAATATTGAATGGTGGAGACTGTCTCTGGTTCCTTCTTCAAGCATACAGTAGCATTGTTCTAAGCAAGCTTCAATGCATATGACACCTGATCTGCTGTCACTTTAGCACAGATCACTGCACTTTTAATCTGTTCTATCCTAAGAGGAGTGCCTCTACCCATGATGCAATTGGGCTGGTTTGCATTATAGATCTGGGTACAAGTTTTGGTGATGGAGTACAAATGTGTCAGGGCCAGTAATTTTCCATAATCTATCTATTCCACAATTACTGGCCAATTAATAAATCAATAAATAACTAAATAACTAAATAAGTGCTGTCAAATTATATATATATATGTATATATATAGTTAACATAATATATATGTGTGTACTAGGTTGTGTTTATACTGTATAGGTTGTGTTTATACTGTATACTAAATATATCAGCCGGTTGGTATATATGATATTAATTATATGAATTTAAATATATACATGTATACTGGTAAATATTTTCAAAAATATGTTGTATGTGTGTGCATTTATACATACATAATAAATATAAGAAATACACACAACCATATGTAAACAAAAACTTTTATTTTGGATGTGATTAATCACAATTAATCTTGTGACCGCGCTTAAATAATTTATAAATATATTAATAAATTAATAAGAATTAATAAATAAATAACATATATATATGTCTCTATATATACATACAGTATGAAGTCTTCAAATAGCTTGACTAAGCAGAAGGACATTATAGAGTTATGGTATTTCCACCCAAAACCCAGAAGAACACAAACACTGCATGTCCACCTGTTGCCTCCAGGAAACCTGTTTCAGCTCACATTGAATAATTAAACTTGGCAGAGACAAGCTGTATGTAGTAGTGTAAATGTAAATGCTGGTACTCTGACGTGGGTTGTTTATGCTTCACCATCCCACTTCCTGCTGTTTATTATGTTCTTCTTTTGCGTCATTCTTTGCCTTTCTGCTCCCAGTAAAAAGAAGTCAAAAAGGAAAAAAGTCGCTTCCTTCCTTTCACATTGTTTTCTCTCTGTCATCAGCCTCAGCATATGCAGATATCCAATGGGAACAGCCTCATCAGCCAAGAAACCCGGAAAGGGATCCATTTGGTTACCCTCAACGTGAGATCCCCCCATTGGCCAGTTATGCTCCTCAGCCTGATTACATGACAGGGGATGATGATGATCTCATCAAGCCTAAAAAGCTGATTAATCCAGTGAAAGCCTCTAAAAGCCACCAGGAGCTTCATCGGGAGCTGCTTATGAACCATAAACGGTATGAGAATACGCAAGTTTACGGCACATAAACAATCTTGCAACAATGACAAATCCAATGCAGAGTGCCCAAGTCCAAGATAGAGTGATCTGCACTGTTCCCTTAAATGTTTCTAAGGGGAGGTGCTGTAAACAGGATTTCAATCCATAAGTTATCAGTGTTGTTCCTAAGACATTTAAGTTTAACTGGAAAGTTCCTACTTAAAGGGATAGTTTGATGTTTATTTACTTACCCCCATGGCATCCAACATGTAGGTGACTTTTTTTCCTCAGCAGAACACAAACGAAGA
>JAUCNO010000241.1:1409195-1419680 GCA_032353835.1 Enteromius viviparus | reverse complement strand
TCGGACATACTACTCGCCTCGCATGCTGTTTTTCGCCTACTATATAGTAGGGAAGTAAGCGATTTCGGACGCAGCATTGGTTTGCCCTGGCTATCATTTCTGAGCATTCTTTTCCTGTTATTACCGTGGACTGTTTATCTGGATTCTAAACCTGCCCCAAAATCTGCCTGTGTATCTCGACTTTGATTCTGCGTTGTCTTCATTACTGTTTGCCGTTATCTGATCTTGCCTGTACTTTAGCCTGATCTTGTTATACATTATAGCATATAAATATCATTGTGCAGGTTAACAATTAATCGCATAAATAAAAGTTTATTAATTTTTAAATATGTGTGCATCTATATATATATATATATATATATATATACTGTATATATACTGTATATACACACACACAGTACATACACACACAAACACATGCATGTACACTGAAAAAAATGTACTTAATTTTATTACGTCAAGGGGTTGCACGAAATAAATTTATTTGCGTCAGCGCGACCCAGGGTCGTGGCAGAAAGATGTCCCTCCTTCAGGGAACATGGGTTACGTTCGTAACCTAGACGTTATCCTTTCAGTCGAATCACTTCGACGTTACATATGGTAACAGATCCATGGAAGGGGCCGCGTTATGCGGAGACACCGGTGCCGACAGACAGGCAAGCGTGTCAGCAGGAGAGTCTGCACGTAACCTTCCCAACGCCATGGGGGCTAAATTTAGGGGCCCTGTTGGGATGTCAACTTCTATCTTTTTTCCATTATTAAAAAGTTGAAGCATGGGTTGGGGGGGCTGAGACATGAAAAACAAAATTTTCAACATGGAATTTGAAAGGAATGCACTATATCGATAAGATATGGATATAAGTGAAAGGAAACAAAGCCTTCTGGCTGACTGTGGAGATTGTTAAAGCCACAACCTCTGGTGAAGGAAATCCAACGGAGCACAGTCGGGACTGACTCCGCTCTGAGTCCGACTGCGACTGAGTCCGCTCTAATGTCACAGTCACAACAGGTTCTGTCGTCACAATGCACACAGTCACCAGAGTATTAACGCGATTACCTATCACCTTCACCTGGATTCAATCATCACTCAATCACAGAACCACATAAAACCACAGAACATTCAGTGTTCAGGCTCGTTTCACAGCTAGCGGGCTAATTCACTGGCAAGACTAAGCTCTATTCACGATTACTTCCATTTATACTTATTCTGTGAACTTTCCCTGTGTCCCTCTTTGCTCTGTGTATCTTCTCCAGGCTCCTTGGAATCCCTCAAGTATCCCCTGTGTCTCCAAAATGTGGCTTTTTGATTAGAAACACCAAATTAAGTTAAGAATTTTAGCCATGGTACAAGTGTTTAATGATGTTTAGCTATTTAGCTACACATTTTGGGAGAAGCAATTACGACCGGCTGACTTCTCAATTACTAATTAGCTTATTTTCTGATTAACCTCTTTTTTTTTTTTTTTAAATAGAGCTAACTTCCCTTCTCTGATATCTTGCTTTTATGCTTCCCTCCTCCACTCCTTTCTCTGCCCTAGATTTCGATTACCTCGCTAATTCTGTTTGGTTTTATTCCAGATCGAAGGAACCTTCAGCAGATTCCAGACCATCACGGTCAGGGCCCGGCCAGAGCATTAGAACCGATGACGTTTTAACATAGGGCCTTACATTTGATCTAAGGCTTGAATGCTGGGGATTGAATGCTGGGTATTCAGTCAGAGGAGAACACAGGACTCCATCCCGAGTTCTCGGCCCTCCACCGGGCAGCACGCCAAATATGCCTATCATTTTATTGAGGAAGTGTGAACTTGTGAAATAATAGTATATCGGCATAATGCTAGCTTTCTATCTTTCTGTCTAGCCTGTCTAAATCAGACTTTTTGGTTAGTGTAACAAACACTCATGCATGCTATGTGTTAGAATGTTTCTTTGTTTGTTTTTGTTGTTTTACATTATTTTAGATTGCCTTAATGTTGGCATAATAGTGAAACACCTGCAGGTGGCAGTAAAGCTCAGGGTAAACTCTAACATAATTCCACATTTTGAGTCCACAACATTAAGTCATTTTCTAAAACCTTTTTGCAGTTGAAAACAAATGTGCTGACATTGTGTGCATGTAATTTGAGATGATGTCGGGACCTGCTGCCTGGAGTTAGACTGTGCCTTCAAACAGAAATAAAAGCATCACAGCAGTATGTTTATCTGCAGCTACATCCAATAAATGAGCTGCATAGCTGATCAAAGTCTGGGTATCTTGGTCTAGCGTGAATGTCTTTTTTGTGCATTAGATCTGAGCTTGAGGAATCTAAATCCCTTTGAAGCCCGTGCAGACTGGATTAGACATGAACAAATGATGGACTTTGCCATCGTGACACAAGAGTTAACCCCTGACTTATCTAAAATCTGTTATTTGGCCTTGGCTTTATGCTCAATTTTTTTTATTTGTAACACCAAAATTCATTCCACGTCAATCAAAACACATGCTCATCTTGCAAAACACTATTACTTCCTACAGTTGATCTGTCTCAAAATACAGTAACAGCTTGAAAACACATCATTGGCTAAACTTTCAGTACATGTTGAAACAGATATATCTCTTAGCCATCCAAGTGTTTATGATTATTTGCAATGATATGAGAATAATCTAAAAATGACCAAACATTGAAAGGTTTATTGGTCTGGCTGACAAATCAGTGTCTGTCACTATTTGTTTTCTTCACAGCCAAGCCAAACTGGAAACAAAATTAATTGAAGCTGTGGGAACTGCACATGCATGATACAAGGGCAGAGTATGTGTTTAATCTGGTTACATTTCATAATAATTCTAGTATGTATGTGTGTGTGTGTGTGTATATATATATATATAGGCTATATATATATATTGTTTCATACCATTTCTTGGCTTTACATTAATAATATTTTCAGTTGAATTTGTGAGGGAAATTATTTAATATGGATATCAATTAATGTGTACAAGACATGTTTATGAACAATAATAATAATAATAATACTAAGAAGAATGCTTAAATAAATAAACTAATAATAAGTGATACACCAAAGGATAGAAGATTATGCTGCTATATTAAAAACTCAGTGTTATACTTTGTTAATAATAACAATAATAATAATAATAATAATAATACTTTTTTACTCATATTTTGGAGCTTACATTGCTCAGGCGTGAAATGAAAGCAGGACTGAAGCTCTTGCGATGGTTTTCTGCTGCAGATGTAATGCAGCTGAGCGTCACCAAAGTGTTCTTCATTAACCGCGCGGCGAGATGCGCAGAGCGCACAGGGAAGAATGGAAAGGAATACGAGCTATAGATTCGTCTAAATTCACAGATATGCATCATAACTAAAAATAGAGGAAAAACCACTTTAAAGTTTTTATAATATCAACGCGTATCTTTTACTGCATTTAAGAGTTTGGACGTTACTTGGATGAGTCTTTTTTTGTAAAGGAATATCGGAGTGAACCGTGCGAAATAGTTTGTTGTTTTTGCATATCATGGGCACTCTTTTGGCATTAATACTATCGCTCTCCCTGAGCGCATCATGGGGATGCCAACTGCCCCACGACTGGAGACCTCAGACGGAAGCGTGCCGCGCAGAGCTGGCGGAGATCATAGTCTTTGCTAAGGTGCTCGCTCTCCATAAGGAGTCTTACAGCGTGTACAACTACCTACCGTGGCAGTACGACACGGATCTATTCTTCTCCGCGGAGATCGAGCTACTATGCGATCAGGCATGGGGCAGCATGCTGGAAGTGCCAGCAGGATCCAGGTTCAATGTCAGCGGTTTGGGATATTTTCCCTGCTACTCGTACAGTGTCGTGGAGAACAACTCGTACTATTTCTTTTTAAGGTAAGAATAAATGGCAGTAAAGGTTTGCTTATGTAAATTGTGCACTTATTTATAGATTTAACAACGAGTTACAATGGTATGGAACATGACATGCGCTGGCTTCAAACATTCACTTCCCATGAGTATGATCTCTGGATCAGAATATTGGCTTAGCTACAACTTTGCACAACTGTCTGACATCTGCTTATTGTCATCTTAGAACTTAAGCTTCAATTTGTCCTAGGTTGGGGCCTATTATTGAATAGTGCACCAGGGATATACACAAAGAACAAATACTATGCTAAACAACAAAGACCTCCCACTATTTTCTTTCATAACGAGTGTAAAATGGATAATTCTTTGAATGATGATCAAAACATTTGTCGTACTTAATTAGCTATGGCTTGTTTGTGTTTCTATGTTTAAAGTATGGATGAAATCACATTTGCAGATAAACACACAAAGGATGAGGTAGTTAACAAACCAACAGAAGTACAGCACATTTGGATCGAGATTATGCAGTATAGGATTCACTATTGTTGCGATTTCACATTTATTCCAAGACACACTTCTGAAGTGATTCGTAGTAATACTATAAGGCTTAAATATCTTCATTTCTTTCTTTTTTTTCTTTTTTTCTCTCACACTTCCTGTCTCACCTTATGGTCCAATCAGTTAAACTGAAGAATGTTTAACTCCCTCATAGAGTGCTACAGTATACTGGATTTATCGCACTTTTTTGGCCTAGTCGTTTTATGTGATAGGCAGCACCTCACATGCATAATGTAAACTGATAACATGTTTTAGCAAAGCAATCTTGCTTGTTGGGACCATGAAACAGCTGAAACTAATAGTTTACAAACCTGAAGGCATATAAGGTTGGTTCTTAAACTGTAAACACTTCTGGTCTTTTGCTTTTTTTTTTTTGTTGACTATAGTGTTGGTTATGCAAAAACAACAACAAAAACATTACAGCTGAGTGACCATAAAATTGCATATAAGTAAGTTTTGCATGGTAATTATTTAAATAGTTTATGAATAATGCTCTGTTTGCTTGGATTCATTTTGTTTGTTTGTTTGCTTACAACTACATGTATCTAAAAGGGTCAGACTAGGTCACTGTAACCGGAGTCATAACTATTAATAGAAAGAGAGTAAAGGCAGAAGATCGATTTCATGTTACTCTTTAATTACCTGACATTAATACTAAATAACTTTTATATCTGTCACATGACCCATGATTGTAACCCAAATAGCGTGAGATGAGTTGCATTTATTTGAATTCCACCAGTCAGAACAAAGAATTAACAATGTCATTAAAATAAACCATATTAACGGGATACTTTTAGTTTTTTTTGTGGTAAACTAACACTATAAGAACGTCACATGTGGCCAGGTATGGTTTCCTATACTAGGAAATTGTGCTCTGCATTTAACCCATCCAACACAGCAGTGAGAAGTGAACAACCACGCACACACACACACACACACGGAGCAGTGGGCAGCCATTGCTGCAGCGCCCGGGGGGCAGTTGGGGGAACGGTGCCTTGCTCAAGTGTCTCACCTCAGTCTTGGTATTGAAGGTGGAGAGAGCGCTGGTTATAATGAACAGTAGTTGAATTACTGCTTCTTATTCCTTGTGACGGTACTGTGCTATGAACATGAAAAGCAGCTTTACCCAAATATGTGATAAAGCAAATAGATGGGTTACTAATAATTCCCCCAGTTTCAGAGACATAGCAGTTAAAACAACCCTGAAATCCTTTCCATTTGACTTAATTACACAGAACGCACAGTCCCCAAGTGCTCAAGTGACCTGAGGGCAGCAGGTTATAAGTCCAGTCAAGTCCAATCAAGACAAGTGTTTGAGAGTTGCTTACTCATCCATGCTTACAGTTTTTGTCATTTATTATCTAAAATAATTTTCGTCAGAAAAACTTGTTTTTTTCTTAATAGTAAGTAGGCTCTGTCCTAACCACAACAGTCTCTACATTAGCTATGATGTCTTGAGGTGTTGATTCTGTTGGATGTTAAGCTTGTAGATTAAGACCAGGTTCCATTACACCCCTATTCATTTGTTTCATCTCATCACTGATATTCAGTTGTACACTAATTTCAGGGTTTTTTAAATTACCATCAGTGTGAGCTCACCACTGATTCTTACTAATCTGGATTTCAGAAGCGCTGTTTAAAGAAGTTGGATTGTCTCTCATTTGTTTGGTCTCTTACATTACAGCAAAACCTTTTAAACATGCCATGATGTCATTCCGTGGACATATTCGCATAGGGTTAATATAAGTTGCTGCTCCTGTTACTCTCCAGCAGGTTTCACTTAGAGTGCTGCAAGAGAAAACTGACATTGTAATACAATAGCTTTGTTAAACGAACAGTGTAAGAACAGGCTCAGAAATTATTAATGTGAACATTTACATACAAATCTTGCTATGTTCTACATTTTGAAACTATTGTTTTAACAAACATCACTAAAAAGAACATTTACTGTAAGACATTCAGTGCTTTATTTTGGTGTTCCGACAGGAAACCTCATCTCAGTACATATGCACAACTTTTCTTCCCTGCCTTTTAATGTCCCATATGTCATGAGTCTAAGCCACGAACCAATCAGACAGCTGGTTCCAGTTTGGCAAGTCAAACAATCAAAAGCCTGAGAAACTGGAGACACTCTGCATGGAAACAATAATTAATGCAATGTGGTGCACAGAACAACTACATTAAGGTTCTCTTGAGAAGCTCTCTATTCAGTGAATTATAAAGGTTATATCCTGACGACACATGAAATCGAGGAACGCATCTGGAAATTATTGGTTACTAGTTAACATTATGGTATGGTATGGATTCAGCAAGGTTGGTGGCACTTGTAAACACTACTTTCAGAAGACGAAAAATGTGTAAGGGAGAATTGTACCACATTTACCACATGAGAAATGTATTATATTGCACAAACTATAAAAACGTTATACCGCCTCACATCCCATAATACACCAGAAAGTTCTAACCAAAACAGGCACTTTCATTTAGCAAATATTCCTCGCTTGTCCTTAAGAATGTGTTTACTAAATATGTATCTTTTACTCATAGATCCTATTTATAGATGCTCTGAAAACTATAACACTCTCTTTTGGGAGAAGCTGAAACTCAAGTTGAAATGGCCTTCCAGACCAAACACTTGATTGCAAAATATTCTGGAGCTCAGCTGAAATCCTTAAGAGAATTCTGGAACTCTTTTTGGATCTAGGTGTTCCAAATCTGGCATTGAGCAGAGGTTCTGTAAAACCCCCTGAGCTTCTGATGTCCCTCTAAAGAGGCTGAATTAGATCCAGATGGAGAGATTCTCTGCTGTCAAGGTCCAAAGCCAATGTTTCCGTCAGGGAAAAGGGGATATGGAAGCCAGGTGGAAAATTATTTACCTCAAAACTGTCTACCTCACAGTGAGGAACAGAGTTTTAAAACCATATGAACAAAGCTTACATACTGCATGTTTTCTCTGGTCACATATGTTCAAACTCTTAAAAAAGCAACAAATGCCTCTTGGGAATTCTGTCTCTCTAACAAACACAATCATTAACTAGTCATTTGTTGGAGTAACTGTGTTTTCCTTTTCCATACTAATTTTGAGAAATTCTAAAATTAAAATTGAGAAAATATATATAAGTGAGTGCTGCAAACCATTCAACCTGCAAAATAAATAAATAATAAATAAATAAATCTTTGAACACTGAAGCCTGTATTTAAAATACATTATAAAGGTATTCTTAAGGCATTATAATTCCTGCATAAAACATTTCATGCATATTCATAAAAAAAACTATTATAATACATTATAATATTTTCATATATGTGATTATAACTTTTAAAAGTATAATTTTTTTAATAACACACTATGAACAACATATTCAATAAATCTACTTTATATATAATGCCATACATCGACACTGTTTTTTTAAGCTCTGCACAGTACGTTACAACATCTTGTGAGTGCTGAGTGTTATTTGAGTGTTTCCTGTGCGACTAATATTGAGGCTAATGTGTAAGCATAAGAGTATTAGGTAAGGTAGATAGACTTAGTTAAGGTAGACATAGTTAGTATCCTATACTCAGTATATCTGTTGAGGAACCATAAAAATGAAGTATTAGAATATATTTAGCAGACACATTGCTAATCCTCAAAGAGGGCTAGTGGACATGTAGTTACAGAGTTACTTATCAACAGCTGTCTCTCAAAATAATCAAACTGATGTTTTAAATTAATAAAAAGTTTAAAGCAAATGTGTCATGTTACACATTCGTGTGATCTGATATCTGATCTTATGGCTGTTTGAGGAAAAAAATACTTTTAAAGTAGTATTTGTCAGCTTTAAGTAAAGTAACATAAATAAACTGTCAAGATACGATAATGTATTATAACAATGAGAAATATAATCCATAACTTAAGTGGATAAATTATGTTCATTGTGTATTATAAATTGCCATACTCTTATAAGATATAACCAACAAAAAAAAAATTAATATTATAACACATTAAAACTGTTCTTATGAATATTAATGAGATGATACATATCTATATATTTATGCATATCATTTCTGGGACTACACACTACAAAGGGTCATATTACCCTCTTACAATAATGTTTAATCCTCAATATTTTGAGTTACTTGAGTACTTTAAACGATATGCTTGCTTATGCTTTAGCAACAATAAAAATATAAAGGCAGCCCAAAGAAAACAAATAGAGCTGTACAAGCATACCCTTTATCGGCACCTCCTATCTCTTTGGCCGCTTGCCTGCCTAAAAATATATGGGTCATTGACATTAAGTGTCCCAAGTGGTCATGAGCTATTACATTATGAGGCCCACACAAGAGAAACAAAAATACATAACGAGTGTGCAACTTTTGTGGCATAGTATGATTTTGTTCACACCCTGTGGCGTGCATCAACATCAATACATGTTGAAATTAGACATTATAAAGCAATATTTATAATTTTTATACTATGATATAAGGCTAGCTGGTATACTGTAAGGGCTGTGAAGGTAAACCTCACGCTCATCAGCTCAAGAAGCGCACTACGCTGTGAAAAATTGCGCATTTTAGTTGTCTTCATTGTTTCAACTAGTTTGTAAGTTGACTAAACTATAGTGCACTGTAAAAAAAATTACTTCATAACCCATGAAAATTAGTTATATTTTACTCAACTATATTACTTAGCAAGAAAAGTAGTATATAATAATGGGTTAATTCTACCTACACAACCAAAATATTAGTTGTGACACCACAAAGTGCGCAAGCGTCAACGTCCAGGAGGGAATCATGGGGTTGCATCATTTGAGTTCTGTGCCAGTGGCGGGACGACGATGTGCCAAACTACAGGTACGTTTTATTTAAAACATGTTGGTGTCATAATTAATGCAAATGCTAATTGTTTAATGCTAAAATCTGTAAAACGATTGGTGCGCTTCTGTGTTATGTTGTCGACTCTACAGCCGTAGTGACAGTTAGAAATCATGGTTGGTCAAATTAGATTTGAAAGTGGAGAACACTGTCCAGTAATAGCCCCTGCAAATGTGAGTAAAAATCAACATTGTTTTTTAATAAATATAAGCTGATATTAGTTTTCTGTATATGGCTATTTTACAGATTAGGAGATTATTGTTTGTGAAGTGATTATATCGGAAAATATGTGTTCGTAAGAGCATTTGTGCGCGTCTTACTGTAAGTCTGCATTCGTGCAATGTACTTCATTCTTGATGCAAAAAAATAATAATTTATGTGCAAAAAATGTCAAACTGTTCCTACTGTAAACAAGTCTGTACTGTACCCTAACTGGTAACAATTTAGAATAACGTTCAGTTGTAAGACATTTATAAGTGATCAGTTAATGATGAAATGTTCATCTACAAAACAAATGGTTAATAAGTTATTATTATGTTTAGTTAATTAATTCACAAGTAATTTACAAGTTGTGATATGTTGAAAAGCACAATTTTTTTATTATTTTTTTTTTATTTAATAAAGTGTGTAAACCTGTCATGAATGCCAGCAGTGCGTGGGCTCGCGGTCTAGCTTCCAGACAGGCAGGCAGGACTCAGATGCAGAGATGCAATTAAAGTCGAACGTTTATTTAAACAAAAACAAGAAAACAGGAAAAACCCAACGAGCAAAGCAGAGACACATGAGCTGACAAGTAACATTATCGACTAACCAAGAAACATGACATGGGGCGTGAATTTAAAGAAAGACTAATCAAACACACCTGGGCAAAACACGGCTGGCAGAGGGTGAAACTCTAATGAAAAGGGGCGGAGTTACAAACAAGGCAAGGACACAAGGAACAGGTATGTAAACAAAGAACGGGCACATGATACAGTCTGGATCTCTGCGGCTTTAGTGACTTCAGAATAAGGATAAAATAGACTAATATTAGTGTAAATGCCATACAATGTAACAAGAAGGTGTTATGGAAGTGTTCATGGTTTTGGATGGCCAAATTAATGCAGTCTAATAATCTTTAAATAATTTTAGTTAACAGAATTTTGTGGATGGTAATATAGTAGGGGATGTTAAGAAGCTCTGTGTTAATGTATACACTTACCCTTTACATAGATCTGGGACAGGATCC
>JAUCNO010000241.1:1352106-1367840 GCA_032353835.1 Enteromius viviparus | reverse complement strand
CTAGGCCTTACGGTTTGGGCTGCACGATCAGTTTTACGGCGGAAGAATAATAATAATAATAATAATAATAATAATAATAAAAATTCTAACAATTACAATAGGGTTTCTGCACTACGTGCACGAACCCCTAAAAAAATGTTGGTCCGTTTTTGGCCAGACGGAAACTGCACACAAACTGAATGTAAAATAAGTCTCTGTAAATCCACTCTCTGACAGCAGGTGGCGCTAATGAAAAAGCTGTATTACAGCTGTTTCCATAAACTGCAGAACAGTAGCTAGCTACTCCCCAACACTCCTTTAGACATGCCACTGTGCAGCCGCATCTTAATAAAAAACAAACCTTGATCCAACAGATTTTAATAATAATACTGTCCCATCTCTAAATGACAGTGCATTTAATTAGCTTTCATCTTTTCTCCAGGAAAATTTTAATTTTGATAAATATTAGTCTGGTTTCAGACCTTAACACAATACAGAATCTTCATTGCTAAAAGCATTAAAATCATTTATTTATTGTCGATTCTGGCAATTATCCTTTTTTCATTCTGCTTGACCACAGTGCAGCATTCGAAACTTTCGATCATGGTTTTCTTTTTTAAATCACTTACAGCAAATCAGGATTCAAGGTTGTGTTTTAAATCGGTTTGTATCCTATTTAAAGATCTAACCTTTTTGGAAGGGACTTGCAAATAATCTTCATCTTGTGCACCAGTTTTGTATGGGGTTCCACAGGGCTTCATTTTGGGTCCTGTTCAATTTTCTGTGTACATGCTTCCTTTGTTATTTAAGAAGCACAATGTCTCATACCACAATTACGCAGATGATACTCTGTGTTATGTTCCCTTGCACCCAAAGGATGTCTCCAGTTTACAGTGTCTGTGAGATGTTAAATGGTTTATATGATGTGATTTAAAATTTTCCTTTCTCTTTAGAGCAGGAATCAGCAAGCTCGGTCCTGGAGGGCCAGTCTCGATGTTGAGTTTAGCTCCAACCCTAATCAAACACACTTAAAGCAGCTAATCAAGTTCTTATTAGGTATACTTATAACTTCCAGGCAGGTGTGTTGAGGCAAGTTGGAGCTAAACTCTGCAAGATCAAGTTTGATGACCCCTGCTTTAGAGTGTTGCAAGTTCTTGGTGCATAAAGAAGATCTGTAAAGTTTTAAAGATTATAGTCTCAAAACCAAAGATATATTCTTTATAAATGTATTTGAACACGCCCCCACTTTTCTACATCACAAAGTGGGGACGTGTTTTCGTAACACTGCCAAAATGTTTATGCAAAGAAAGAAGGCGGAACTATTATTCTTGCTGTAGTTGCTGCCAGTTGCTGGATACGCTGAATGCCATTGTAAAAGTGAAACAACTTTATTTGTGCTTAAAAAAAAGTACATAACTAGAAATGTTTACACTGTTCCAGAGCAGTTCAACCCAAATATTAGAGTGTGTTCAGTGCATTTATGGAGGACGGGCTCCTAAAACCCCGAGAGTAATTTATGCTGGATGTAGACTAAGACTATAATGTGGAGCAATTCTACCTCTGCAAGGACAGTTTGGTGCTTCTCAAACTTGTGGTATTCTGCCAATCAAAGTGCACTGGATAGCTGCCAATCAGAACATACCTCATGTTTTTAAAATGATGAGCTTAGTACAAGTCGACCCATTTTAGGAGGTGGGACTTAGAGGAGAAACAATTGCTGCGTCCGAAAATCGCATACTGCGTAAGTAGGTACTACATTTAAATTTTAACATACTACTCGACCGTTAAAACAGTACGTTCTATATAGTATGAATGTGAGTAATAGAGTATGAATGGAATACGGACGTACTACATCCGCCATATTGATGTTGTCACATGTCAAGGATCGTCACAACAGCGCGAAAATTTAAACTTTCAATAAGTCATCCGTTTATTTAGAGTGTGTTAAACAGCTGTAATTTAATCACAACAAACAACATTTTTTTTCCGGAGGTGCTTACACTTAAAATGAGCCGCGTCTCCACTTTTGTCATTTTTTAAATATGACGCCTCCTCTCCCGGAGCCTTATGGGATAGGAAAGTGTCCATGGTATGCTTACTACAGAATTCAGCCGGAAGTAGTAGGTCATCCAGGTACTTCTTGCCTACTGAATTTCGAATGCTATGAATCCGGACATACTACTCGCCTCGCATGCTGTTTTTCAGGTACTATATAGTAGGAAAGTAAGCGATTTCGGACGCAGCGCTGAACTGTGTGTTTGATTAGGGAGACAGGGGGTCCTGCAGGAAAGGTTTTGGAAGCACAGCTCAAGAGTTTTTTTTCTGGACATTTTACTACTTTAATCTGGAGATTTAGTTTAGATTTAGACATCTGACACTTCACTATGTGCTGTAGACCTGGTGATAAATGGGCCACCTCCTGCTGCCCCCGGGAGCGTTTTTAGGGCTGGGAGTCATGGTATTGGAAACAGGGATGAACGTCTTCTTGATAAACCCCACAAGCAGACTTGTTTGCACATAAAGCTAAGCATGTCTAACACAGTTATGCAGAAATCCATCAAACCTCTGTCTGTCTTGTGCTCTCGCTATCTATCAATCACTGAAATGAAAGTATGAGAGCACAGGGTCAGCAGCAAAAGCAGGCAGAGGCGATCCATACTCTGTATTGATTTTAGATTATTCCAGAGCTTCCAAACCGCCCACACCCCACAAAGCAAGCTGGGAAGTGGCATAGTTTTCACAGTGCCACTAAATTAGGTTGGGCATATGACATGTGAAACAAAACACTAACAAAGAGAAATACATTCAGTTAACATAAAAACACATCAGGTATGAATATAAGATTTACAAGAAGTCACAAGATTTACAGTTTCTGCCTATTTTGATAATAAAATAAATTAGTTAAAATAAATAAATCTTAGATTAGAGTTCAATCATTTGATCATGGATGTCAGTAATTAAAATATATATGCTGTTATTTTCAATATTCTGTTCAAGGATCCTGAATTACACAATAAATAAATACCTATTAAATGACACATTTTTGGCTAAGTCATTTTTTTTCATGAGTATCAAATTGGCATATTAGAATGATTTCTGAATCATCACGTGACACTGAAGACTGGAGTAATGACACTGTACATGCAGCTTTGCCATAATATGAATAAATTAAACAAAACAGATATTTGAAATTGAACGAAAACACATATTATGTAAAGAAAACATTTATTTTGGATGTGATTAATTGTGATATCAACCCACTATTGTAGCAACATGGTGATATGTTCTGCACAGGCGAACACAGGGAAGAATGTCTTCAGAAAAACTAAAACATAAAAGTTATAATTTAGTTATTGCTTATTTGCTCTGACCACCAATTCTATTTTAGAGCGTTGTATAAATATCCTTCCTGCACAACACACTTACATAAAAATGCTGTCCACATAAATATTTTGATTAGCTGTACAAAAACTCTACTCTACCCTATTAACTAAAAATAGATCTGGCTACTGTCCACTCTCTTTGTTAACGGAAAACTGCTATAGTCACAGTTATTTTCCCTCTAAATCCACCTTCTATTTTGGAACATCAATGTTAAATCTTTATTTTTAGGTTTTTCAGATTACTGGAAGGCTTTCTAACAGAAACACAAACACATGCCTAGGCAATACAATCTATACAAGCTCTTTTGTTACACATAAGTGTTTGCTACAGTGTGTATGGATGATACCTGATCAGAGTAGCACATGACCTTCCGACCAGAAACCAAGCAGAAGAAAGACCAAAAAATACAAAGGGGCACTGAACCCCTTTCAATTCTGAAATAACTTTTATATATATATATATATATATATTGTGTTTTACTTGGAAAAAGATGTTTCATGTTGAAAGTATGACTATAAATATATATATATATATATTATTCAGTAAACAAATAAACAAAAAAAAATAATCTGTCTTCTACTAGGATATTAATTACGTTAGTGTAATACAGACGCTTGCGAACTACAGTAACATTTACCTAAGTACATAACCAACAGAACGCGGCTGTTTTTTGAGTCTATAACAGACAACACATAACACTGTCATTATTCTTCACCTTATAAAATAAAGAGCATTTTAAAACAATGATGCTTCCGTAAGCTAGAAATAAGAATTTTAATACTTAACTACAGTCATGCTGACCGAAGGAAGCAAGCTAGCCATAAAAAAGAGCACACTTTATAAGAATACATATAAGTACTGTCATTATTATTTTATTATACCATGGAATTCTGATTCTCATTCTGAAACTCATAGCTTCATTAGATGCAAGTAATTCACACACGCTACTCTTTCAGATAGTCGATCAATAATTAATTTAAGAGTCATAATTCCTTTATTGAAATAAATGTGCTCCGTAACAGGTGAAAATAACTGGCAGGTTTACCTGCAAACATCATTAACAACTTGAACTTGTCAATGCTGGCAAATGACCATGGTATGAGTGGGATAATGTCCACCCAGCTGTGCATTAAATGATTTAAATGCACTCCTCTTCATAATAATTGTAAGTCTATTAAAATGGTAAGTCTGTTACAGTTGACGGTTGTACATGATCTTTCATGTACAGCTCAGTTTCCACACTATAAGTGCAAAAAAACCACAAGACTGTGTGTTACAGTCAGTGAAAGCTCTGACAAACACACGTACAAGCAAGAATTTAAGTCTAATGTACATTTGCGAAGTATCGCAATTATGTGTACTTACAGAAGATTACACAGCCCTCTTAACGATGTCCTCAAAAAGCAGTCTGTTTAATCTTAAAGAGTGTCCACAGGAGTCACGTAGTCAAACATTTACTCAAGGAAGTCATTATGGTGTTGATAAACTGAGTATGTAGAATAACTACATGAGCGCGGGGGCATGAGGGATTGGGTGGGGGTGAAGAAGCATGTCAGTTTCTAGTGCTGAGTACATCAACAACTGTTAAAACAGAATGGAACAAACAGCGTCCGCCCAAAAGCTAAATACACAGTCTGTTGCTCTTGGATACAAACAGAGCCAATAGCAAACAGCGCTTTCACGAAAATCCAAACACACCAGGAATACTGTAATGCATCAGCAACATACTGAAATATATCTGTAATGTACTGCATGTAAAAAAGCACATGCGCTACAAACAAAAATCCAAGGTGTAGGGCCACAAAAGAGTTTTATATCAAGTCCTCAAGAGAGATAAGAGATGATATAAGGAACAGCTCTTAGTGGATTCAGCTGCTAATGTGTTTTGGGTGACTGCTTACTGACCAACTAGTATCTGTGATCCTAGTCTTTTAGCTCAGGGTCTTCCTTGACACCAATGACACGAACTACACCAATAAAGTTTTAACAGTCGCTCTAATTTTACGAGAACAGGGACATCCACACCACAACTATAAAATGACAACAACATTCATTTTTAGAGCAATGTTATGACTTTAGCACGTACAGAGTAAATAAAACGTTATCATCCATTGGTGTGGACATTAGTATAATTATAGTCATACTTATTATTATCATTCTTTATGTAAACAGGCCTTAAGTTCAGTGAGATTTTCTGTTTGTTTTACGGTCTGCTGAACAAAAACAATTAATAAAATGGAGAACCTACTGTTAAAGGTTGAAATGTGTAAAATTACAGCAAACATGTATTAACGTATGCATAGTCTGCTACCGCAAAACCGGGAAAAATATCGAAATAAAAATGATGAATGAATAATAAAGGCGCTTACTGATCCTAATCATGTATCTACAGCTGCTGGGAAATTCCTCATAATATAATGCTGTCTGCGTTTTAGTGCATTTTAGCGTAATTTCTAGATGGCCCGTGTTCATAAATCCAGCTTAACCACCACTTTTGTTTATTGCTGGTCTAAAATGTTCTACAAGCTTGGTACAGATGGTTTTAACAGGAGGCTTTTATGACTCCACACCAAAGGAAATGGCTCTGCATCAATTTACATTTCCTGAACCTCACACTTACGTAGCAATTTTAGTGAAGCACATTAACAGTTTGACATTATAATGACATCTTCTCCAGTTTATGAGTTAGACTTTATAAGACCGGCTATTTAAAGAGTTTGTTTAGTCCTGGATTTGATGAGGAGCTGCACACTGTCCCTCAAAGCAGTGAGCGTCCACTGCAACACACAGCCCCAAGAAAATGCAACAGACCATCACGACTGGACAAAATTCCCCAAAAATCTTTTCCACTAGACTGAACATCGAGGCTCTTGATGCTTACACATTTACCCACCAGATTATTAATAGAAAATAAAAACTTTGTTTCCATAGCAACAGTTATAGTCCATATGGAAAGTGTCTCCTCCTGTTGCCAAGACAACCAACCCACGATGAACTCGCAGTTGAACGAAGTAGAGCTGTTGATCTATCCCCAAACAAGCCTGGACAACAAACAAAACTGACCTTAAGAACAGGGTCTGGCTAATCTTGAGAAAGAAAATCTTGTTGGGATTAAGACTTTTCCACTTGTACTGTTTAAAATATTACATGTCTTTCTGTATTCTCATTAAGCCTACAGTATTTAGAGCAGAGAAAAACAGACCGACTCTAGTTAAATAAATGAAAGCATAATTTCCCCTTCTCTCTGTAGACATGAGCTCACAGAAGATTCCACTAACATTGCTGTCCGCTCTGACGTATGAGCGTATGAGAAGGGGTCAAGGGTCAACTTGCACGCCCGAAAACTAAACAATCCCTAAAAATGAGTCCTCATAATGGCCCCCAGTCTTTAAACCGGCTCTGAGCAAAGCATGTGGAAGTCTTTAATGAATTCCAGAACAGCGAAATTAATGACAATTTTATTGAAAAAAAATATATTTTCTCTATTTTTTGTTGATGGAACAATACACTAATACATAAATACACTTTTGCATCTGAACTCTTCATATATAGATAATAATGCTTTTATTTAGGAGTTAGGGCCAAATGTGCAGTTTTTTAAGTGCTAAACAAATTTATGATATAGCTAAAGAAACAACAACAAGTGGGATCAGACCCCCAAAAATGGAGAGGATTAATAAGCAATTGATGTAAAAAGGCCTGGACAGTTTCATAACATAATGACAGCGACATATAAGCAGTTGTGGGAATTGTGTTGCTGCTTGTCAAATTCAAAATATCTGGTTTGTTTTAAGGAAGTCTTATTATAGACATTTATAGCTTTCTTCCTTGAAGTAATGTTAGTCAAGGCTTTTTGCACCGTAAAGACTTTGAATTTAACAGATCATTTCTGCTACTATACCTTTAAGATCTCTGTGTGTAAATGAGCTCTGTTATGATTGGATAATGTCCTAATGTACTCTTATTCACAGACTAGGCTGAGCCCTATATACTGAATGTTCCTTATTAAAAGTACATTAAAAGCTTGATTTCTTTGGCAAATGTTCTGATCGTGTACTTGGAACGAAACAGAACCGCCATGTCTGCATAGGTCAACACACACAAAAAAGCATCAAGCATAAAATTGTAACATAATTTGATTCAGACAAGTTGATTAATGTCATGAAGAAACACCCACCATCAGCTTATACTCAAACATTAGCAGCAGCTAGATGCTGAGTTAGAAGTAAAATGTTCTTATACTTACGTTCCTAAAACCTCTTTAAAGTCGTAGATGTCCTTGATGTTTGATGTTTTCTTTTTCCAAGAGTGTCCATCCTCTCCCAGCGGCATTTTGCTACGGTCGATGTTGGAGAAACTGAGAGAAGAAGAGGAAACCATTCAATTATTAAGCTATGCAACACAATCAGTCCAGATCTGACATTTTGTGACATGAAATTTCCCAGAAACTAACTCTGTTTCACCTGAATATCTAAAACATTTGACCTTAAGGGCAATTCACTTGGAATTTGATCTCACCATGTGGAAATATTCAGGTTTACATGACTGCAGTGCCATTTACAAGTGTCACCTTAAGACACATAAAGTGTCTTTAAATCATTAAGAACCTTTCTTATGTGTAAAATTATTACTTTTAAGACGCCGTCATGTCAAAGCAAGTGCTTCCCATCGGTCTCTTTTTCCTTGAGTATTTCAAAGCAAGGGTTGTGACAGCTACACACTTCTATAACCCAGGTCTGTTTTAGCTTAGTCTTCAGTGAGACACGAGAGCGTAAACTGAGCTCAGTCAGACGCAGCTACTTAAAGAATCTTGCAACACTTGTGTTTCCACAGGGCTTTATCTTTTATAACTTGCTAGTTTGTACTGTACATGCAAAGAGAAGGTTTAACTCTTAGCTGGTTAAGCATGGGGGAAACTAATGATTTTCACCAAATGTCTTAATTCAAGGCAACTAAATAAAACTAATTTACCTGCTACTTACCTTTTCTATACCTGACCAAAGCTCACAGCTGAACAAAAATGGTTTAAGGGCACTGTTACAGCCATTTGTGCAGAAAACGTTCTTGTGCTCAAATGTACAAGACTTGTTGAATGAAAGAAAAGAAGAAGAAAGTTAAGATTTATTTTTTTCGTGGTGCTTTTAGAATGAAGACTCAAGTATATCCACGTTTTTGGAGCACAGCAGAACTTTTTGCTGTATATGCGATACAGAATGGCTTTTGCTGACCAATCAACAATAGATAGCAGGTCATATTGGAAACTGTATTTAAAACTAAACACATTAGGCATTTAAATACACTATTAACTTAAAAACACTCTTAAATCTTTAGAATATATGCCATTTTCACACTGAACATTTTAATGTACAGGGGTTGGACAATGAAACTGAAACGCCTGGTTTTAGACCACAATAATTCATTAGTATGTTGTAGGGCTTCCTTTTGCGGCCAATAGAGCATCCGTTTGTCTTGACAGATACAAGTTCTGAACAGTGGCCAGAGACATTTTGAGCCATTATTCTTGCTCCTCCAAAACACTGTAAAGTGCCTCAATTTAGATTTGGGGCCTGTGCAGGTCATGGGAGAGCACCGCCTTCAGGATACAATGTTTGAAACATTGGGTGCACATGTCACCCATAATGTTGTGTCCATTGCAATATATTAAGCAAAACTGTGCTATTAATCTTCTAATTAAACCTTCACAGTCTGCTTTTACTGGTGGAATGTGCAATCAATGAAGACTGGCCACCAGGCAGGACAACTTTAGCCATGAAACCGCCAAGACTAAATTGGCCAGTGTTTCAGTTTCATTGTCCAACCCCTGAAACTACAGTAGAATACAAAAGTGATTTAGCATTTAGGTTTTTATCATTTTATATTTTTAAAATTTTGCAAATAGTATTCTATCTATCACTATCACCATTAGTGGCTTATTGCATTGGTCAGAATTGTATTTTGGTAAATACCTCAAATTTACAATAGTAGTAGTAGAAATATTAGTTACACTTTATTTTAAAGTGTCCTTGTTACAATGTAATTATACATTTCATTACTAAATAATATTAAACGCATTTACTTACTATATGGTTAGCGTTAGAATTGGTTTGGCTTGCATGTAATTATGCATAATCAATAGTTATTATATTATGCATGTAAAATGTTAAACCTCAAAATAAAGTGTTACCGAAATACCACATGGCTTTCATAACACAACATTTAATGTGTGACTTTGTAAATCTTTAAATAGTGTTTTGCCATTTGATTTTTCGACAGCACGATTCACGAGTCACCAAACAGCCTGGGAGCTGTAAATGTTACTTTCACTCCACACAGCCGTAGGGATATCCTAAGATCAATACAAACATAACATTTACGCAGCTTTGCCCATTCGGTCGCCCAGCCGGTCTGCAATCTTCAGCAATCACTCAACGACTAATCGTCTACATTGCTGTTTTTGGCTACATCTATTTTAACACAATTGGTGGTCTACTGTATTTTTTATTTTTACATTTTTTTGTGATCACAATGTTTCCATAGGAATCCCGTGATCCACAGTGCATCTGGATCCAAATGGCTAACAGAGCAGCTGTGATGGGACTTTGGTTGGTTTGGGCGTAAAATTTGTGCAAACACACTAAACTGTTTAAATACTGTGCATTTAGGGAGGGCTGTCTCTTCGCTAAACTTTGTTAATTGTTTCTTCCCCCTCTAATCGGAGGAAGTATATTTCCTCTTTCCTAAAACGGAAGTTGTGCAAAATGAGGTAGCAATATTGGGTAATGTCACAGTTATACTGATAAGACATTGGAGCATTTAAAGTTTGTTAGCATAAAAATGAACATAGTTAAACCTGGTGTATGTAAAGGATTGTTGTGGGTTTAGTAAGTTCAACTTTAACGACAGCAACTGTGGAATGCTGTTTTTTGACAGAAAATAGATTAGACTAGGGGTGTGCGATACTGACAATAAATCTCTAGATTGTTGATTCACACAGTTGATTCATTCAGGAACGAAACATGGCATGTTGCTCAGAAATGCAAAACAATGCTGTGGTTGTGTACTTTTTTCGTCGAAACAGCGTAAAACAGTAAATATGCCCCCGGTTTCACAGACAAGGTTTAAGCTAGTTCCAGACTAAATTGCATGTTTGAGCTGTCTCAGATGAAAATATCTTGCTCTGACATATCTTAAAACATGTCAGTGTCATTGTTCTGTGTTAAAATGCACACCTGCAATCTTTTCTTATATGGCATTATTGTAAAAGTTGCTTTAATATCTTAATTGAACTAATGCCTAGTCCTGGCTTAAGCTAAGCCTCGTTTGTGAAACCGGGCCGTAGTGTACAAACTTTTATTACTTTTAATAGCAGACACAGTTAACTAATTTATGTGAATTTGTTCTAATAAAGCAAACATTAGCCAAAGCTGATTGTTTAGCTGCATTTTGCAACTTTTTTGGTTAAAGCTGCAGTTCTCTTGCAGCATACCTGCATGCCCCAACTGTAACCAATTCTAAAATGACGGTTCATTCTTTTACAGGAAAATTGGTGTGTTTATTTATTTGTTTTGTTTGTGTAATATTTGCCCAAACACTGTTGTATGTAACATTATTATTTTACAAAATGATGATTTACAAGATGCCCATCTCTAGTCAACACTGACTTCCATAGTATTTTTTCTTACTATGTACATCAATGGTGACCAAAACAGCCTGGTTACAAACTTTTTATTAAATATCTTCGTTTGTTTAACAATTAAATCGGATATATATGAAGCATTTGTAAACCCAGCGGAGATTTTTCAGGAAGGTTTGTTTTATGTGCAAATTACTTAATTTACTTTTGTTTCATGAATAAGGCCCATTGTTTGTATCCATTTTGGATTAACTTGTGCTTAGTAGCAAAATACAACAAGGTTTTGTAGCACACTGTGTCACAAACAGAATGAGGCCATCTAATGAGCGTAAAATGAACCGGAATGAGCAACTATTGTTCCTAGCAGTATTCCTCACTGTGTCTTACCTGCGTCTCAGGGGCGATCGACTTCGTCTTCTGGGTGAGGAGCGAGACCGTCGCCGTGGTGATACAGACCTACGTCTGAGTGGTGAGCGGCTCACTCTGCGCCGCACTGGACTCGATTCCCGTGATCTCCCAGCTCCATCCATACGAGGCCGCTTCCTAAGAGAAGTGAAGAATCGGTCAGATAAATTATTTGATCCTAGGGTATTTTTAACCAACATTTATAAACATATGTATAGAACAGCAATTCAACTTAGTCCAGTCTACAATTCTGACACCAAGCAGTTTATCACGCAAGAAATCTGTTGCACCCCAGTATATTAAGCTCCAACTGTCATTATAAATACCCTACAATCTATTAAAATAATATCTTACAAGTAATAAAAAAGGCAAGACAGCCATATGACATTAATATTTAAGAATTGTAATTTAGGACCAGGCTGTTTTAAAACATTATGAACCAAGCAATATTAATGGAAGCAAAGGTAACTTCTTCGATGTTACAATCAGGACAATTCCCATTAAGTGGGCTGTTCTTTAACTTGGCATCTAAAAACAGCTCTGATCCTCTCATTGCCACTCCAGCCAAAAAAAAAAAAAAAAAACTCAGAGCTGAACAAAAAAAACCTCTGATCTCAGACTGCACATTTGCAATCAACCCATTTAGTGAAGTTGAGAACTATAAAACATAACTAAACTGTATGTCACCATATTCTTATGTGCTTAATATGTTTAAACAAAGTGTACAGTAAACAGTCTAACAAATATAACACTGTAACAACCCACCCACCTACATAGTATTATATAACCAAGAAGTAATCTCAAATATCATTTTTAATAATCATTTTATTTCATAATTCCGTAAAAAAAAATACATTTAACTGCTCTGTGTATCTCTTTTTTTTTTTTATTATATTTATTTTTTAATTAGTATGATGCATGTATGCATTCATCTAACCATCTATGCATCAAAGAATCCATTGGTCAATCTTTGATAAATATTTTTTTGCTTTACTGTTATTTTATTTCAAGAAAGGGTGTAATTTCTGTGCCACTAGTGTCCCCAAAAATACATTCCCGAAATGTTTCTCAAACACTCCTCATCTGCTAAAAGATAAATAAAATATGCTCTGCTAAAAGACAAAAACACTGGTTTGGAACATGACGGTAAATAAATGAAAATATTAACATTTTAAGGGTGTACTTATGTGTACCTGGAGGGGGAATCTCTCCGGCGCTCATTTGAGCGACTTTGTCTTTTCCTGATTGGTGACCTGTTTCTAGACGGTGAGTGGCTCAGTTTGGAACTCCAGTCTGCAGACCTCGGTGGGGGCTGGAGGTCCCTATGGCGAGGAGAGGAACTGCGTCGACGTTGAGGGCTAAGAGCTTGACGCTGATGAGGAGAACGATTCTCTTTCCCAGATGAGGTGTCTTTGGACGGAGACTTACCAGGCCTCTTTTCTCTGTCCATCTCCGAATGTCCCAACTGGGCATCTTTAGAGTGAGATTGCCGATCTCTCGACAAGCTCTTGCATCCTTTTGAGTTTGACCTGTGTGCAACTTGTTGCCGCTTCTCATCTATAGGAGGAGAGGAACGCCGATCAGAACGTCCCTTCTGGTCTGACTTTGTCTCTGCAGAGCGTTTTCTTGCATCAGGGGACAGGGATTTCCTCAAGCGCTCTTTGGATTTGTCCCTGCTACGGGAATGTTTTTTCTCTTTGGACTTGCTACACTCCTTAACAGTCTCTTTCACAATTTTGGTCATTCGTTCAAGCTTAGCGTCCCTACCAGCTCTCTCACGAGAGCGGCTACGCCGTTTAACACTTGGTTTGCTGGTGTCCGTTGAGTCCCGTTTGGATCTACCCCCCTTGCTTATCTGGTCCCTAGGCGAGCGTGTTCTGCCCCCACTGATTCTTTGCCGTTGCTCCCCATTACGTGCCCTCTGTTCCTCTCCATCCTCTTCTGAGCCAGAATTGTAACCTTGTAAAATCAGGCCCATTCCTGACTGAACCTTCCCCTCCATCAGCTGGCTGTCCAGCTCAGCTTTAATCAGTGCTCTTTGTTTCTCCAGGTCTTCAAGAAGCGCTTTGTCATCCATGGTTGCACTGCCCAGTGGTGGAGACCCATCCTCAGCCCTCCTGTTGATGGCCCCAGATGGTGAGGAGGATGGTTCCTCTTTGCGCCTGTGCTTCTTATGTTTGTGTCTATGCTTCCGTTTGCGGTCCTTATCTTCCTCAGACGCATGTTTGTGTTTTTTGTGCTTGCTACGGTGCTTGTGTTTCTTTTTCTTGTGTTTGCTGCCACTGCTGTGATGTTTGGAACTGCTGTTCTGATTCTCTCCATTCACCTCCGCTTCTTCCTCACCCTCCTCTTCGTCATCTCCAGACATGTCACCGTTTTCATCCTCATTCCCACTCTTCTCGGGACTCTCTAAATCCTCTGGCCTGTTAAGATAAATGACACAAAGAGATACAGTAAAACAACATCAAAATTAACAAGGGTGGCTTTTTTTTATTTATTTTTTTAATAATGAGACATTTAAAAACATTCTTTTCATTTAGTTTTTTTTTTTTTTTTGCTTATTTAACATGTTTATTTTTTCGTTTGTTTGTTTATGTTTTGCCAAGGCAACACAGTGTTCTTCACAAGGACACAAATACTGACCATACAACTCACAAATTTATAGACATCTTTAGACATTAAGACATGTTTTATAGACCATGATAACTAATTAGATTACTTTTATGATCTAGTTGACGAAAGAATTTTGTAATTTTCTATAGATAACCAACTAAATAAGCGTGTTGATCATGTCACATGAAGACTCATGAATACTTTACTAGAAGCTAACCAAATAAAATGTTTAAACACACAGGGTTATCTATGCCACAGTTTTAAATAGTTTAAAAATAAAGAGTTCACAAAACCAAAAAAATCACCTCTAACAAAGAATATTGACAACCGGCTTCTTGTATAAGAACATTTAGCATTATCACGCTAACACTAGCCGTCTAGAAAAACGGACAGAAAAATCTTTTTAGTTAACTATAAAAACAATACAACCCTGACCGAATGTTTTCCCTTTCCCTAAAACACCCCAAGTCAAGCTTTTAAATGCGTTGGTGATGGGAATATACAACGCACGTGCTCATACCCGTTATTAAGTCTCTTGCTCCGTAAATCCATTTCCACATCGGCCATTTTGTTTTAACAACGGCCCGCTGTGTTCTTCTTCTGCAATGAGATCATGAGGAGGGCCACAGCGAAAATGAGCGCGTGTGCCCTCTAGTGCCTGCATTAACAATTATATATATTTGAATGTATAAGTCATGTTCTGTAGGTGGTCACGACTCTTAAAAAATGTAATAACTCGCTGCTTGAGTTTTCTATACTTTTCTGTTGTATCTACAACGGAACTTTATTTACAAACTTTATTAAAAAATCTTATTTTTTTATATATATTCTGTTTATTGTTAAACCAGCTAGACGTTAAAAGGCTCTGTGTAAGGCCTATGCTGGACTTTGCAACGTCCAGCTTCACAATAAATTTTTACACCTGTATGTATGTTTGTACACCAACTAAAACTACGATCAGGCGCAGCTACGCTGATCTAAAACTACGATCAGGCGCAGGCATAGATGATGCGCGTCCTCACTGACTTGTTCTCTTACAGTTAAAGATACACTTGAGACTTGCGCTTTAACAAGTGAAGCCACCACGCCATGATTTCAAGAGGAAACATTTTCTAACAAGTTGGTTTTTCTATCTGGAGTCTCCGGTCCATGACATTTCTTAAAACATTACAAATTAAGGCGACAGGTTAAGAAAAAAACATTTTGCTTTTTTAAATCTAGCCCATAACATCACAAAGTTTTGTTGATATTGTTACCAAACACAAATACAAGTAGACTCTTTGCAGTTCAGAATGATTTAATTATGTACATTAAAATTAACGGTGTAGGCTTTTTTGTTTCTGAAAAAAATGCAAGTTTGAGCTTCTGTCTCCGCGTCCTACTCAGCGCACTTCCATCCTCACCGCAACTTGTCACACATTTATTATTATAGCCCATTACGTAACTACCGATGATGGGAGTGTCTACCCTCAGATACCTCAAGCTATTTTTATAGGGCGAACATAACAAATGGAATAAAACCACACCCCCCTCTCTCAAAAGAAAAAAGAAAATGAACATTTAACACAACTAAATAAGAGAGAGTGCACAAACATAGGATAAATACACAGACAACCACCCTGGGGCTCGTTCTTCGTACGTCCCTAACTCAGTTAGCTGGATTTGATTGTTGTGGATTTGTCCTGATCTTGGATCGTTCGGTTCTTCGACGCTCATCCGG
>JAUCNO010000241.1:1330783-1343198 GCA_032353835.1 Enteromius viviparus | reverse complement strand
TTGCACACCTCAGAACGTTCGTCAGCCAATCAGATTCAAGCATTCAACGGCCCCGTAGTATAAATATATATATATATGTATATGTATATAGTGTTAGAGGCCTTTTTTGCTTTTGTTAATTTTATAATAAATAAAAAGAAAACAAATAGATAGATTATAGAAACATTAGAAAATCCTGTGTTCTTATTTAAGAAAACAAGCAGTAAAAGAGTGGAGTAAAGTGTGAAAGGGACACGTTTTAAGGAATGGAATTAGAACAGAGTGCTGGAGTTACAGGTGTTAGAGTTAGTTTTTCTTTTAAATTAAAAGTTATATTTTAGTATTTTTTTATTGTGTTGTTTTTTATATGAAAATTAAACATATTTTCTATACTAATTTCCAATATTGCAATGCAAATTTATTTAAATTAGAAATGTTTTGTAACAAGTTCTTTGTAACAATGTTAAACTTTTGAACAGACTTTTTTATCACAAAATCCTAAATAAATCATGTATAACACAACATAAATCATGTGTCAACACAAAATATCAAGCAGCACCACTAATAATAATTAGAATTCTTGAGTAGCAAATGTTAGCATGATTTCTGGAGGACAATGTGACACTGAAGCATGCAGCTTTAAAATCACATGAATACATTGTTTTAAAATATAGTAAACAGTGACTGTAAATTATATTAATATTTATATTAATATTATATTAGTTTTTACTGTAACTGTTACTATTTTATTTATTTTATTTTATTACATTTGCTAATATCATAAAAAAAACATGACCAACTTCATACTTATGTACAAGTTTTTGAATGCTTCCTTAATAAATTAATAATAAATGATTTACCTGAAATAAAAAAAATTAAAAAAAAGGAAAATGTCAAAGGTTGACACTTTTTTTTCACCAGATATTTAGTGTTTTAGATGAATTATTTGTGTTTGGTTGTGTTTCAGTCAGACGTGTGGGCTCTGGGATGTTGCGTGTATGAAATGTCAACTCTAAAACACGCTTTCAACGCAAAAGACATGAACTCTCTCGTGTATCGTATCGTAGAAGGGAAGGTAGGTCAATATAGTCAGCTGTTTCAAAGAACTGTAGGTATTTGTTCATTCACAACATTCTTCCAACATTTTCAATTCATTTTTAATGTTCAGTTGCCCCAAATGCCAAGCAAGTACGACCCCCAATTGGGAGAACTGATCAAGAGAATGCTGTGTAAGAAACCAGAGGACAGGCCAGACGTCAAACACATCCTGCGACAGCCATACATCAAACAGCAGATCTCCATGTTCCTGGAGGCCACAAAAGAGTATGTGCACTCTTTCATGTCTTTAATGTTAAAAAAAATAATTAAACTACTTACAATCATCTGTCCTGTAACAGAAAAACCGCCAAATCACGGAAAAATGCAGCGAACAGCAAACCGAACAGTGCCGGATTTGATGCATCAACCAAACCAAATCATGAGCAACAATGTCTTAACTCTGAATCAAAGGCCAGAGGAATAAAGGTATGATGAAATGGAAACCTAGAAGTCTGCTGTTCTTCTGTGTGAGGCATATTATCTTAGTATATATGTATATGTTTTTCCACATGTCATAGGTTGAAGGAAACCACTTGAACCGACAAAAACCCTGTAATGGTGGAGTGGAAAAAGTGCCCTCTAAATCTCCAAGTCGGGATATTCTTAACTCAACATGTCCATCTACAGCAACCATTAGCAATATAGAGATTGAAATCCAATCCCAGGAACCAAAGCAGAGAAAAGCCAAACCACCCAGCAGCCATCAGAACCACAAGCCGCCATCTGTGAGCAAGAGGAGAGAGAAAGAAGATCCTGGTCCTTCTCAGACACACCCTCTGAAACAAGCATTAGGTGTCAGGAGAGCAGAGGATAAGATATCAGCGAATGGACGGATATCTCAAAACTCAACTTCACCCAAGGCTGCAGATCCAGCCAGGATGCTAAGCAAGAATAAGGCTCTTGATGCAAGTATGGACCTTAAAGACGACACGATGAAGCTTCTGGAAGAGGCAGGGATGGAGGACATCCCATACGAGCCTATGGGACAACATCACAATACTGAAACAAAGTCTGAGAGCCACAGAAAAACTGTTGATGATAATGTTAGCAACGCTTGTGTCCTAAAGGATGTTCCTACAGGAAGTTCAACTGAGGAGAGTGAGGTATGGAAAGCTTTGATATGTCTGACTAATTATTAATCTAATCTAATCTGTCTTTCTAACATTGATGGGCATCGAAATATAGTATTAATATTAAACAAAGATCCAGTGTTGAAATTTACTCAAAATATGATTTTCACCTTTACTCAACCCTTATGACTTACTTTCTTCTGTGGATTATAAAAGAATATTTTGCGAGATAGCTTAGTGTTTTTTGTGAAGTAAAAATGTTTTTGGTAATCAACATTCATTGAAATATGTTTTTTTTCCTTCCAACTAAGAAAGAAGCTTATATGGGTTTGGCTCAACAACCTTTAATGTCTCTATATTTTGATTTATTGTGATTTTGTTTAATCCGAAGACAATGTATTTGTTGTCCTTCATATTCCAGGGAAGTCTAGACTCCACGGAGAAACTACTCAAACCACTTCCTGTAATATTAATGGTAAACCATTGGTATTTTTTGTTTTGTATAAATAACTAGTTTGTTTATTTATTATAAATATTAAATGATGTATTTATTTATTAAAGTTATGGTGCTGTATATTAACAAATATTTTTATATTATTTATATTATAAATATTTCTATGATCCTTTAAATAAAACTTCAACCAATTTAGACATTATTTGTAATAACATTTTAGGAGCAGTCCACTTCAGCTCTTTCAGATCAAAGCAGACCAGTTCTTCAGCCCTCGTCCTCTTCCTCCGGACCTTCCTTGTCACGTCAGCGAAGGCAGAAGAAGAAAGACAAGTCCCTTGATGACCAGAACAGCCATCAAGTGAGTAGGCTGGACATTCATCAATTCAACATCTATTTATAAAGCACTTTTAAAGCCACAATAATTGCTGAATAATTAAAACTTTGAAAAATAACATGCAACTTGCAGGCCAACACAACACGGCACTAATATAGGTCATACAACAAAATCACTCACATTAAAAAGTCTTTGAGTTCCTTTTAAAAATGTCCATCATTGACGAAGCCTGTGTAAATGGTGGCAAGACATTCAAGAGTTTGGGAGCCACAACCGAGAAGGTGCAGTCTCCACCATGCCTTAAACGAGTCCACGGAAAACTTAAGAGCACGTTCTAAAAACAGCACGGATGACGTTGAGATTGCTAAAGAGAGCACATGTCCTTTATTCAGGAGCCTAATTGCGCAATGCTTTGTACACCAACATTAACATCTTGTATTGGATCATTAACAGACAACCAATGAAGAGAAATCAACACGGGTATTATAAGATCCCATTTTCTGCTATTAGGTGATTTCATGTTTCCCTTTCTCTTTGGAGTTTTACAAACTGTTAGTGCATATTTTCTTTATCAAAGTTATGCTAAGTCATGATAATTATGTCTCCAAGCAACAACCTCGCTTTTTTAGAATGTTGAGCTTTGTACAAATAAACCTGTTTCAGGAGGCGGGGCTTAGAGGAGAAACAAAAATTTACTGTATGAGGAAAATAATGTTTTAAATTTAACCTTAATATTATTGTCTTAAAAAGAATAATTAAATTGCATTACATCAAATACACAACTATATATATATATATATATATATATATATTTAGCAACATCATATGACCCCTTTAACAGTCTTGCAGCAGCATTCTAAACATTCTGAAGATGGGTAACTATCTTTTTTGTTAAAGCACATATATGAATCAGAAATTTTACAATAATACAAATTATGTATTTAGTATATATAGAATATTTAATGTGTAAATCGCCTAAAATACAACCCCAAAGGCAACATGTATAATGAAAACCAAATTGGACCGAGAATTGATCCCTGTGGAACACCCCAAGAAATACTTGGAGGCTCAGAAACAAAATTTCCAATCTTTACAGCACATGTCCTACAAATAAGAAAAAATCACTGAAGGGCAAAACTGTTTATTCGCACAGTCCAGGTCGCTCTACTAAAGGTACACAGTCTATTGTTTTGAAGGCTGTGCTCAGATAATGTAACAGCATAAAGACAACCCCTTTCCCAGAATCAATACTCAAAATACAGTGCCATGAAATAAACTACTATTAATAATTTTCTTCTGTGATAAGTCTGTGATGACTATTAAATAATAGGTTTTTAGTAAATACTTAGCATGAACCAAAATTAATTCAGTTCATTTATATAATTACTGTTGTCTCTTACTTTCAGTAAAACGTTTGTATGTTTAGGTTAAAGCTATTCCCAGACCTCTGCCGCCTCTTCCAGAAGATGTCCTACCACTAAACAGTGAACAGAAAGGCCACTCAGAGAAAAACACACCTTCCAGTCTCTCATCCTCTACCAAGAACAGTTCAGATCAGCAGGTAAAACATTACAGACTGTGTGCGTAGTACCATATTATACAGCTGCATACAGCATATCCCCGTGTCAGATACATGCATGCATTAATCTGATGCTGCTGTTAACAGAACTCACTTTACTTACAGAGTCGCCCACTGTCAGCCAGGGAAAGAAGAAGACTAAAGCAATTACAGGAGAACTCCAGACAACAAGGTTTGTGAATTGGTCTGAATGCCAATAAATTGTTTTCAAATATAAAGTATGACTGGAAATGAACCAAAGCAAGATCTGAACACACTTTTAAGGTCAAGAGCAATGAGCATTACATGGCCATAACAACAAATATTAAAACATTGTAATAAAGCTGAAATTAAATAAAATATGAATATAAGATGAAAAAACTAAAACTAAATGGCATGTAGAAATGTTGCATTTGCAACTGTCTTAGGTTTATGATGAAGCACTTTAATATTAAAACCAAAACAGAACCTTTAAACAAAGCTGAAACTGAAAAAAATAAAAAATAATATATGTATTAGGGCTGTCAAATGATCACAATTTTGAATCAAATTAATCCCTATTTGCAACTACAACTGAATTTAGATCAAGAACAACACACTGTTATAAAATAGACTCAGTGCCGAAACTATCGCGCTGCCTTGACCCCTGCTGCTTCTGCTCTACTCCTGCCTTGACCAAAGCATTGACAAAGCCGCTGTCAGCAAGACTCAGTGTGACATTTCTTCATGTGGACATTTCAGTTCATGTGTTTATAGCGTGTAAGACGAATTGCGGTAACCATGTCAGTACCCACGTGTCACTGATGAAAAGTGCAGTTACTCCGAGGTAAGTGTTGCCCCACTTTCCTGACAAATAGTGTGTGCACTGCGCACGCGTGAAATACGTTAAACAAATTGACGTAATTAATGACCAAAATAAACGCCGTTAATGTGTTATTTTTGACAGCCCTATATATATATATATATATATGCACAGTATGAACATGTTCTAATATTGCACTATTCTTTGGCATAAAAACGCAGTCAATATGAAGGCTACATTTTAAACTGTCCACTTTTTAGCCCATTTATAAGGGCTCTGACTTTCATTCTGTTAAAGCAGACTCAAGAGCGATAACACCCTTAAGAACCCTATTGGGGGATCAAAGCGAGCCGTTTGTGCATGTGTCCATTAGAATGCATAAGAGAGCTGCCCACTATGATCAAAGCCCACAGGTGCTGCATACATCAATTCAGATGAAAGGAGATTTTGTACAGTTTCTTTGAATATGATTGCTTGGTGTCGTTTCTTTGAAGCTGTGTCCGCTGTCAAAGGGGTGGCTTGCGATGCTCCCTTATTAGACAGTAAGCAGGCAGACCATCTAGACTGCCCAAGACCTTCCAACACAACATTGGAAACAAGAAAGGTATGTCTAATTTTCCTCGCTGACTCTGGACGCGCTGTGCTATCTAACATACTACTTGCTCAAAAGAGATCGCACCTGAACTATTTTGGTTCTCGTTGTGTATCAGGAGAGGAGACAGTCTGACGAAGATGATTGCAGTTCCTCCACCAGCTCCACTGAACGCTCAGAGAGTGATTACAGAGAGCGGTAATTTGTGCTCTGAGACATAACCGGATGCATTTATGCATGTAAAATTCTGCAGTGAGCTAGAAGTCAGTCATATTCAGATTATGCCCCTGTCTTGTAATTTACCGTAATGCCAATATTCAGTTTTTAGAAATCCGTCTTTGTTCTTTGCATTGTTCCTGAAATTGCTTTCTTTTACAGAAAGTTTGATACCAATGAGATGCAAGACTTGGTCCAAATGATGACACAAACATTACACATGGATGGAAGAGATGTATCATTTGAGCCAGATGGGTCAAGAAGCCACTCCACTCCACTTACTGAGTTCAAACTTAACAGGAAGTACAGAGACACCCTAATGCTTCATGGGAAGTCCAGAGAGGGACAGGGAGATTATCAAATGAGTGGCTTCCCTTTAGGTAATAACTCATATTAGCTATGTTTTATTGACACTTCGGAATATCCCTTTAAAAACACTGAATGGGAATAAATAGAGAAAAATGCTTTTTGAGTAGGATAAACACATCTGCCAAGTAAACTCCATCATGTGCATCGAGTCAGAATAACTTGATTAACCAGCGGACCGATCTTCTTCAGCATCTACGTATTGTTTTGGTCGTTCTGAAATGCCTGAGCATAGTCTGTTATCAAAGTAATACTTGTCTTAATGTGACCAAACAGCAGGCATCCACCTCCGAAAGCAATGACCGCATTTATCGTATTATGTCTGCTCTCTCTGAGGCGCAAATGATTTATTATATATGACCATTTTTATATTCAGTGGTGTCTGCAAATTTTCTTCGAGGTATTTAGTGGCAGTTTATCAGGAAGTGATGATTTTGTTCTCTATGATTCGTTGGATGGACATGGTGCTTTATGGTACGTTTTAGGCGATATTCAGTGTTGCGCAAAAACGTAAATTCTTTTGGATGAAAACATAGCTGTTTTGTTTTGTTTAACTGTAATGTTTACCCATCTACAAAAAAAAAAGAAATCTTAAAACATTTTGAGTACATGCAAAATTAAACAATGTATTATTTTTATTTATTTTGGTGACAGAATGTATGTGAGTTTATTGCTGATTTGTGTTTTTAGATGATAGCACGGGTCCAGCAAAGGTCAGGAGAGTTATCGAGCACTTGCGTACAGATGTGGTTAAAGGGCTTGGGGTGAAGCTATTGGACCGAGTCCTGGACATCATGCAGGGAGAGGATGACGAGAAAAGAGAGGCAAGTTAACTCAACTCTACATTACAAAATCTGAACTAAAAAGTTGTTGATTAAAACTTTTCAATAATGGGTCTCTTTCACTAAAAGATGTAAAAATCATGATTCGATACGTTTGTGCACATATTACATTTAAATGAGATGTATTTATATGTAAAAAAAAAAAAAATTAAAATACAAAGAAATTAAATAATTGAATTCAATAACCTATTTCTGTTGTTTTTATATTCAGCACCTACTGCAAGAGCTAATGGGGGAAGAAAAATACAGGCAGTACGCAATGAAAGTCCAACAACTGAAGTTTTTTGAGGACGTGGCATTCAAGGACTGAGCCAGATGCACACGAGGGATCCCTTGTCAAACACTGGTGGGCAGAAGACTGAGTTGTGCTCTTAAACACTAAGGCCTCTTATAAACAATCACTGTTACTTTTTCTATGTTTTTGTAAATGTGTAGTGATAGTGAAAACTAGATATGCAGAAAAATGCTGTTATTATGCACCTTTAAACTTCACAAAAGCATTATTTGTATCTTTCTTTGATGAAATATGAACCTATGCTTTGTAGATGGCAATCTTGAATCACAAAAGAGATGTTAAAAATAGTTTGGTTTTTCTATTTTCTGAACTGTATATTTATATTACAAATAATGTCAACCAATAAGGAATGATTTATAATAAATTACATTTTTAGGAACTCCTTTCTGTCTTTTTCTAACAAAAAAGGCCACACAAAAGTACCAAAAGCAGTTCTTTATTATTTAATGAATGTTCAAACAGTGACAAAAATGAGTAGGTTTTCATAGGTTTGTTTCTATTGTATATTTATAGGGTAAGATACTGCCATGCATCACTTGTGCTTCTTCTTCTTCTGACTCTCTTGAGGCTTGTCACGATTTTCTCCAGATGTTTCAGGCAAAGCCGGCTGCCAGGTTAAAGGGTTTTTTCTGTACATTGGCCAGGGAGGCAGGGTGAGCTGAAGAACAGGACACAGACAGAATTACACTTCTATTTTTTTTTTCTCGCACTTTTAACTTCACATTTAAACCGTAATATTAAGACATACCAAACATGATATTGTGAATCCAGCCAGCATTATGTAAACCGTCCACCCAAACTGCTGAATAGAAAAGCCGTATATGAAGCCGATCACCTGCAGAGAAAGCAAACATGAGGCCGAGCAGAAATGAGATAAATGTTGTGATTGCTGTGGGAGTAAAAGTGCTGTCAGTGTTACTTACCGCAGACACCAAAATGATTCCTTGGAAAATTTGCTCTGCTAGTTTCTGTCCTTTATAGTCCTGCAACAGTCATTAGAAATATGATTGTTCATGTTGCCTAGTTCAGGTGGTGTGCTAAAATATATACCTTGATCAAAGATGAATAACATATTCTAATTTTGTTTTCCAGGTATTGTTAGAATAAAGATAAATAAATGCATACACACTTTTATATATAGGTCATTTTACATTTTAGAAGTCATATAAATGCATAACTTGCTAACAACATTCCAGATATTAAAATGTAAAATACCAGGTCACATTTCAACCGCATAAAATTGAATTAAAAACTGCCTCAACAGCCAATATATGTTATGGATCATAAATGTACGAGTAAATATTGCAAATATTTTTGCATAATCGCTAAGCTCCGAGTGCACAATTGATTTAAACAATTTAGTTTTTATATCAGCATAACAATTTGGTGCTTACTGTGTAGAAAATATTACTTCTATATGTGTGTGTAACCGTTAAAGGTCCGTCGCTAACGCGTTAGCTGCTAACATCTGTCAGTATGAGGAAGCTCTAAACACCATTGAACTCGCATTATAAACACATACATGCAGATGAATAATAATTTAAAGCAAACGTAGGCTTACCATATGTGTCGGAATGGATTTAAACGCTGAAAGCATTTTGAAATGTCAAAATAAAGCTGCTGGGTAATATTATTGAGAAGAGAGTGATGGTTTCCTGTTTGAAAGTGGGTACGTAGAGATCCGCAGGACCCCTTTCAAAAACATCCGCTGGGCTAAAATGTGTCCGAACTCCACAGCACAGCGGAAAATACGTCTTTTGAATGAATTTTAAATTTCTCCGTGCAACTATGGCTCTAGTAATACGATAATAAGCACTCAAAGCAGCCTCTGTGCACTTATAAATTAAAGTAAATGTACTCTTTTAACCAGGCAGTAATCTAGACGCATACTTCAGACCATTTATGGACATGGGCATGTTCAATGACGTCACCAGCCGCTGAAACGATCAGATCTGTAAGTCACAGGGAAGGGAACCACTCACTTAAGAGGGAGGGATTCAGGACAGACTCAAAGTTTTTGATTCATATAAGACATGTGAATCTTTTGCATCACTTAACTCTTATTTTTATCTGTGGTTCATTTTAATTTGTGACCCTTTCTGCAGGTTACATCGTTACGCTAGTGCATAAAAGAGTAGGACAAGCGAGCTTTTTGAGTTACGAGTCAATGAATCATTCGCTCTTTGTTTTTTAATTCATAAACGAAACCATGTTATCATGTTTTATTTTCGTTTTCTTGACTCTGTGGTAAAGGTTTTTCCACTGACCAAGAATTTGTTTGCAAAATTCACATTTGATAAAATCATAACTCTGAGAAAGAAAACACTGAATGAAGCTAACCGAACAAGCGACTCGTTCTGTGAAGGGCGGTTCGTTTGGTAGGACAACCAATGAAATGCTCCTTCGAAGATCACACTCGAATTCTACTGGCTCTTGCTGCTGTCAGTCTTTGCATCGGGGAAAACAGACGAGTCAGTGCATGAAAGTTTACTGGATATCAAAAGATTCACTCGCTGCTGTTGTGAGCCATCAATATAACATAGGTATCAGTGAAAGGTCTTGTCGGCCGTGGCGTGTTCTCTGCAGGACTGAAGGAAGGCTAACTGGACTTGTTGATGTTGAGTTGGCGTTTTGGATGCAGAGCCGAGGATAGTCCAAACATTGTAACGAAAAAGGTTTGTAACGTTACACCGGCAGTTTTTATACTTGTGTGTTGTTAACAGTTGCTTCTTCGCCAAAGAGCTTTTTGCTTGCATGCAGGAATGTTTCCTTTTGTGATTTCAGTCACTGAATGTTTCCGTTATGTATACACACATGCATTTATGGTGTTTTCTGTGCTGTTTTACTAATGTTTCTGTTTGTTTTAATGTAGAATCTAAGCTCAAGTGCTGTTGATAGAGTGCCATGACTGTACGCAGAGGTAAATATACATTTATGACGAGTTAAACACACACACAATATAATATTAATAATTGGTCATACCCTTCATTTGTTCTAAACCTAAGTTTCATTCTTTTGCGGAGCACAAAGAGATTTTAGAGTGAATTAAGTTGTTAACCAAACCAGCCATATTATCTTTATTATTATTTTTTTTTTATAAATATTATATTTTCTGTCATACCATGGAAGTCAATAGCTACCGTGAACTGTTAAAAATCATACAGGTTTGAAACAAATGGAGGGTGAGTAAATGACAGAATTGTAATGATCAGTTTAAATATTTGACGTCTTCTATATAATATCATTTTTTTGTTGTTGTTGCAGTGAATGTGGTTATTCTTGTGCTGGTTGTCATCGCCTTTTTAATTATATTGCATCGGAATCTGCTGAACCTCAATGATTTCCTCAAGCAAGAGAATTCGGGTATGGATATGCTCATGTTAAATTTCAGAAGTGTTTCAGCATCATGAAAGTCACGTCTCACATGAAAGTCACGTCTCACTGATTTTCCTTTGGCAGACACAGCGCCTGGGATGGTCCTGCCCTTCGAGACTGACTTCCTGTCGGATCGTAAGCTCATCAGGACAGGAGATGAGATTTCAGTGGTCATCACTGCTCCAGAGGAGAGACTGGGAGCTGCTGTCACTGCCATGAACAGCATCTACCGCAACAGCAAAGCCAATGTAGTATTCAATGTAGTGACACTAAACGAGTCGGTGGTCCATCTTAGGTACACCTTGTATTGCATTACAGAGGTTTATTAAACATCACTGTTAACTAAAATCTCATTACATGTAACATGATATTTCTCATTCCAGAACATGGTTGAGTAAGACTGCCATTAAACACAAAATTATTATATTTGATCCGAAGATCCTCACAGGAAAGATTTCTAATGATGCTCTGAAGGTGGAGGCAGTGAAGCCGGTAATCAATTGCAAGCTCTTTAATTGGTAAGCAGTGCTTGGTGTTGGGAAGATTATGTATCATAACTATGGATGCATCTTATTTTTCCAGTTGAACTTTGCCAGATTCTTCTTGCCGGTGTTCTTGCCGGATACAGAGAAAGTTATTTACCTGGATGATGACATCATTGTACAAGGTGAAGTACAAAGTTTTATAGTTTGTTTTCTTATGAAAACCAAAAACCTAATTTATTGGATGCATAACCATTTTTTGTCCAATTAAATAGTCTGAATGAACAAAACCATGTTTCCTTGCCTCAGTATTTGTTTTTATTTTTTTCACAGTGGTTCAACCTTTTTGTCTTCTAGGCCCCCATATATTACAATATTAAAGGGTTCTATCAAAGCTCAGTTAACAGGAATTAGGATTGCTCATAGATTAAAAGATTTCAAAATAATGTTGTGCTTCTGAGGAAAAGAAGAGAATCTAAGCCCACATATGTTCAAAACCTTCTTTCTTTTTTTATTCAGTTTGAAGACGAATGCTTGCCAACATGAAAGTTGTTCCTAACTTATAAAATGCGCTCTTATTTGCAAAGCAGAACGAGACTTTTCACTTTGTTTCAACACAGGACACAGAGTCATGTTAGACATTCTGTTCACAGAATGATTAGTTTATGGCTTCGAAGACCACTTTTAAAAAAAAATAATGTATAATTAAAATGTTTATAATATAATTAGATGTATAATTAAAATAATTAAGATTTCCAGAAGTGTGGGGCTGGATTATAATAATAATAATTATAATAATTTTTTTTATAATTATTTGAAAGCATCCTTTTTCTGGATTTATGTCGATTTGCGCCTCCCTTGTAAGATTGCTAAGGTTTAAAAATACTATCCCCCAGTTTCACAGACAAGGTTTAAGCTAGTCCCAGACTAAACTGCATGTTTGAGCTCTCAG
>JAUCNO010000241.1:1314627-1330683 GCA_032353835.1 Enteromius viviparus | reverse complement strand
ACCACTGCCTGCAAGGCCCACCAAATGGCGCTCCAAGGCCCACTAGAGGGCCGCGGCCCACTGGTTGAGAATCACTGTACTATATGAAATATTCTGTAATAACACTGATAATTTCCTCATGCTTAGATATTATATGGTTTCAAAAGTCATATAGACTTAGACTATGGCACTAGTTTGTCCTTTTTTGAGTTTGTTTCACAGCAAAAACTACGTTATTATTCGCCACTTTTAGAGGGAACAAGTTTCTATCTAAATTAATGTTCCTTGTTTGGATAGAATATTCCTAAAATAGACACATCAATCATTTTCATAATAAATTATAAACCAGTAGCAGACTAAGTGGGCTGTGGTGAGCGACTCAGGCTCTTATTAGAGGATTCACATTTATGATGATTGATTACATAACAGCTACTAGGTGAAAACATGACTCAAGTTACTCCCTCCGCAAACATCATATATACTGCTTTTAGTTTGCTGGGGTTAAGAGGACCTAGGCCAACTCTTCTTGCTTGGCCATAATCTCTAGCTTAGGCTAATAGGATTGGTTTAGCCCCTCCCGCACTGACCGTCACACATTAGGCAAGTGTCAAAACACAGGAATACAAATCTGATCTTTTGTTTAGCCTGATGTTCACTTCAGCCTCCTCCCCTGTCTATTATTCAAAACACAATACATCACACAAAATGCACTCCATAAATAAATAAATAAGCAAACCGATCCATACAAAACAAAAAAAAAGGGAGAGAGAGAGAGAATGTCCTAGGGGTTTGTCGGGACAGGAATAAAAGGCATCTTAATGAACAGCCTTTTGGATTGCACTGAAACTCCCCTGTTATCTCAGACTCCAGCAGCACAGTTAAACCTCTGTGGTTTGATGGGCAATTGCGAGTATGATTGGATTGGGTCAATAGTCATTTTTTCCCACAGTGCTCTGGGAGAGCAGGTTTGCTGTTTGAGGGCTGAAAACTGTAAGAGCAGAAACACAGGGGATCTACAGGGGTACGAAACCACTCGCTACAAATCACAATCAATGATTCGGTGTCATTTCACAAGTGGTTTTAACAGAAACTCTAGTCCTAATACAAACCTCCCATCTGAGATGCACTTAGCATACAGCCAAACATTTAACAACAAATGTCCCTCTGGAATAAAGAGTCATTATAATGCACCACGTAATTAATGCAGTGCCGAAGAATTATTATTATTCAGAGCAACGTTATTATTATTAAAGAGAACAATAATTCGTTTAGGATAGCTTTTGGGAACTAACTGCTCGAGTGTTATTCATAGATGTGCACTGGAATGTCCTAAACGTTTACAGTCTTGATCGTTGAGGTACATCTTAATATAAGGCACCATGTGCGGTTGATTTCAAGCTAGCCACAGTCTGTGATATCCTCTGATGGTGCAATGTATTATGGCAGGAGGACAGGCATTGTTTTTCTGGCTAGCATGACACTGTTGAGCCTTTCAAGCTGTCAAAACCCATTTCAGCCATTACTTTCGCTACGTTTCAAATACCTTTCGTGCCGCCCTGTAAAGGCCCAGAACACACAGAGCCCACGACAGGAGAAATTACAGGTCTAGACTGAAACAAAGGTACACTTTTCACTTTTGTATTTAATATCACAAACATTAGAAACAGATTAGTTCTTCCATGCCATTTCAACACCCAATAGTTGAAAAGTGTTTGTCATTTAAACGGCAGTGAGAATATGACAGTTTACTCCACACAGAAAGAACAAAGGGGCAATGATAGAGAGCTTATTTAGTTAATTTATTCATGTCACCATATTAAAGATCTATACATAATATTTATATGTGAGCTTAAACGATGATTAAATGATTAAAAATATTACTGAATAAGACAATAAGTAAACACATAAGTCTGTGCCTATGCTTGGGGTAAGATAAAAAACAACAACAAAAAGATTAATAATAATAATAATAATAATAATAATATTATATATATTTATAAATATTTTTTATTAGTAATATGCCTTGCTAAAAAACTTAATTTGTACAGTTTTAAAGGCAATTTTCGCTGTGTTTTGCTGTTGTTGTTTTTTTACACCCTCAGATTCCAGATTTTCTGATAGTTGTATATCAGCCAAATATTGTCTTATCCCAACAAACCATAAATCAATGGAAAGATTACTTACTCAGCTTTCAGGTGATTTCTAAATCTCAATTTTGAAAAATTTACAATTATAAATGGTTTTGTGGTCCAGGGTCACACATGTGTGTAAGTCAGTCAAGTCACTTTTATTTATATACTGTATATATTTATTATGTATAGACTTGCATGTATATATTTATTTATAAAATTTCTCTCTCTCTCTATTATATATATACACACACAAACACACAAAATAAATAAATATATACAGTACACACACATTTATTTGGTAAAGAAAAACTTTCTGATGCGATTAATCGTTTGACAGAACTATATATTTTTTTCTTCTCAGCAAGGACACATAAAACTGACAGATAATAATTTGATAATTTTCATTTCAAATAAATGTTGTTCTTTTAAACTTTCTATTGATAAAAAAATATTATTCATAGATTCCACACAAATAGTAACCAACTGTTTTCAGCATTTATAAGCCTAGGTAAGAACAGGTGAGAACACAAAGACAAAACCATTTAAAAAGAAACAAAACAAAAAAAACCATTAATGATGAAGCTATTTTATATATATATATATATACATGTACCATAAAGCTACATAAACATGTTGTCTGTCAACTACACAATGCCAGTACTCACCTATAGGAGCGACTCTATCAGAGTTGCAACAGAAGAACCATACCATATTCCACAGCACATGTCACGGCTCTGGATGTCAGATATGGCATGTACCATAGCAAACGTTATGTTGGCAAAACACAGTTACTCTCCATTTCTGTTTGAAATCCAACTCTCTTTCTTTCTCACAGATTACTGTCACCCAGCCTTCACTTTCTTCTTTCTGATAGGCCTCTTGCCTGTTCGCACTTGGCCCGATGTGAGGCATATTCTGGAAGGCGCATGAACGCATAAACCCACATGCGCTCACACAGATCACACAGATCATGACTACTTCACACCAACAGCACACACACAGCCCTCTCACTGAGCTCAGAGGATAATCTGGAGCGGGCCGCAGATTACTGTGGGTTGCCCAGGTAGCTTCTCTGATTGGCTAGAGATGGAGAGCCAAAGCTGTCCTTGATTGACAAAGCAAACTTCTAATTTCACTGAGCCATTTGCATAATCACTTGCTTTTGTGTTTTTTTTAACTTACTTTTGTGTGTCTGACAATAAAAATATCTTCTCTCGGTGACAAAGCCCAGCCTTGTGGATTCATTCAGCAATGGAGAAATATGCTACAGACAGAATCGATCATGGTCTTACTAATGCACAGAAAGGCGCATCCATTGACGTTCCAATAATGACTGTATACAGTCAATTGATTAATGGTAAAGACAAACAACTGCTGTGTATGCTGTTTGAAGCAACCTATAGGCAACTGCTTTAAATCACAAACAGAACAGGCTTGTCGATATTGGTTTCCTCCTGCTCTGTATTAATAGTTGTGTTTCAAAGCCTACTGAGCTGCCTACCTGCACAGCACTATCAATTCTAACATCTGTACACACTGAATGAGTTCTCTGTCAAATCAATTTCTGATAAAATATCCCAAACATTTTTAATGCAGTCCAACACGTTTATCCAGTAAAACAAAGCTACCTTAACACGAAAATAATATTTAGGTAGAGTCTTAAAAATGGCTAGAAAAGCAAATGATAAATAGAATAACAAGAACAATAGATAAGCCGGGTAGAAAGCCAGCTAGAACGACAGACAGATTACAGAAACATGTTATAAATTAATATAAATAAACCTAAATATTCACTAAAATGCTCATTAAAATCTATGTCATCATTTATTTCAAATACATATTCTTAATATTATGCCTAACATGCGTTTTAATATCTCTGTTATTAAGGATTGTATGATCTCTGTAGAATATTATAGTTTTTAAACGCAATACATTTAAAGTGTACCTGAAGCATTCTTGAAATTTAGTTAAAAGTTGTTTCACATACTGAGAGTAAATGTGTTTGTAAGTATAGAAAAAATAAAATAAAATGTGTTTTAAATACATTGACATTTTACACTAAAGAATAATTAAAAATATAAAATTAACTAATATATATATATTAACTAATAACAATATTGTTGTATTTGAATTATTATTATAAAAAACGCCAATCTAAAATGAAATAAAAGCTATCATTGCATCATTTGTGAATGTGAGTCAGTTAGGCCATGCAGCACACTCATAACTGAAATGTTACAGGGTTCCCACATTACGATTTCATGACAGCAAAAGCACGAAGTGGGTGAGAGATCTTCAGCCTCTAAATAAATCATCTATGAGAAGAACTAGCGCTCAGATTCTGTCACTGTACGGACTTGGGTTCTCTGAGTGAATGCAGCCATTTCCATCACCGTGTCAGTCTGGTTTTAATAACTGGGTGGCAGTGACAGCTGCAGCAGGGCCGAGTGTGAGCGAATGCTGTGTGTGTGTTTACTGAGTGGGAAGTGTTGTCTGTCACTCGCCATTATCTCACACACAGATGCCTCTCTCCCGGTGGAGGGCAGGCCGGCTGACTTGCTGATAGCTCCTGTGTGTCAGGGAGGAGAAGGAAGTGAACAAAACGAGACTTACGAATCAAAGAGCAGATTACCGTCAGCTTCAGCGACAGTACATTATTGTGTCTTCTACACTATTAGTCATAATTAAAACACATATTTGTGTAAGCACCCAGTCCGAAGAGCATTGAGAGTATATTCAGAAAGTACTAATGGAATAGTGGGAAAGTATAGACAGCCTGAATGTAAAAAGACCATTAATTTCTACATAGTGAAATCGAAGACTCATCATGAGCTCTGACACCGTGTCCTAACTACACGCCACATGTCAAGCAATTTGGGTGCCCACACTAGACATAACAGAATCAATCAAGTATCACAGCCAATCAGAAGCATGTGTGCGCGGGCTCTCTCTGGAAGCGCACTGCTCTCACAGCAAAATAGATATGTTTATAATTTCATTCATATAAATATTAAAGCTTTTTAACATCATTAAATGTACATACTGAGTGACTGAGAACATCTTGTTATGAAATTAACACTCATTGTTCACAGCTTTCAGTATGGCTGTAAGGTCTCGCAATTTGATATTTAAGCTAATAATAGATGCGTATTACTTGGAATGAAGCACATAATTACCAGAGATTATCTACTGTCATATACAGTAGTTTGTATGTTTTTGTTCAAGCCGTGACGTTGCGGAAAATATAAACCATTTCTAAATAAAATATTTTGTTAGGACTAAAACCCTGATTAACATGGAAAAGATACCTTTTATCGCAAGTCGCAGCATCACACCACATGTGGTTAGGACACGGTGTGATACTGATGGTATATGCTTCTCCAAAAGCTGCAAGTTAGTGTGATTTCCAACAGCTGCCTAATTTAAGCACTACACACTACCTATAAAAGTATGCAAGTATATGACTGTACCCTTTTTTTCTCAAGCTTTTCAAAACTCAGAGATGGCCGCTTTAGTTCGAGGCTTAGAATTCTTTTGAAAATAATTTTAATAGCCATGAGCAAAATGAATGAGCACTGGAACCAGAGTGAAAACTATTCAAAGAATACAGACAGAGAGTTTGGAGAGCGTATTGAGAGGAAGTATTCAGAGAGTAGAGCACTGAGTGGGCATTAAAATAATACTCAAAGAAAAAATGACACTTACAGTGTGTGACGCCTGCCAGGGTTTGATAGAAAGTGGGCGTGTCGCTATCGTCGGTCAACGTGACGCACACGCCACCTGACAGCAGCCAGCGGGAGAACGTGAAAGCATCTTTATTCTGCAGAAGCCAGCTCTTAAACTTTTCATAATTCACCTTCTCTCCCTGGACAGAAACAGACAGAAACGCTGCAAATAAACAATTCAGTACAATTCTCCAATGAGCCAATGAACTTTAAGAGTGCAGAATTGAGAAGTCAGACGTCATGTTAGCTGCTTCCCCTTGTGTAGTGAAAGGGAAGCTTTCTCGTTATTAATATGAACTGAATCCTGCCACTCAATGTGTGAGTGCTTTAAGCAAAGAGATAAGAGAGTTTTCGAGCTGCTGCCAAGGGATAACCAACAAAATTGCTGCACTGGGTGGCTTTTTCCTAAATCAAGAAAGTGATGCTGCAGCAACAGAGTGCAACTTAAAGAAGAGCTAATCGAGAAATAGCAGGGAAAGTATGTCAAAGCGAATTATGTGACCTTATTGGCTGCAACATTTGCACTGTCAACCTTTTAAACTACTTATTAGAGCGGGGCTATAACACAGAGGAAGCTCTCTCTTTAAACACAAGCTGAAATAGGGCAAGGTACTGTATATATAGATTTTGGCAATCAATGAAGTAAGTGTCACAGGTCTGACAGATTGGATTAAAAAGGCACGTAATCCATTTATCAGACAGCAAATACCAAACTGGGTTTAGTCTAGGGCTGGAAGTAAAATTATCCCAATAAAATCAGTAGATATCGATAATTATCAAATCTTTATTTGTTGTACATTTTTGCTCCTAGGTGAAAGTGAAAACCAGACCATTAAATGTGGTTTTAAACGACTCTTTATGGTCAGAACATGACAAACCCTTCAAGTTTTTGAATTCTTTACACTTTTCCAGTCATTTTTCCTTAACGACATAAATATGTAGTTAAATATGAATTAGTTTCAGCAAGTTCAAATGAGTATTATTATAATTGAAACAGATTTGTGTTGCTTAAATTGGATTATATGTATATTCATCACAGTTGGCAGTGCAGGCTACAATATTAATATTTATTTATTTTCTTCTTAGAATGCACATTTGACGCTTTGTCGCTTGAGCTAGGATACAGATGTACATTTTTGCTCATTATCAAAACATTAACATCTATAAAAATTGTAGCAACCTTATTTTTGTTTGAGTTTTATTAAAGGAACACTCCACTTTTTTTGGAAATATGCTCATTTTCCAACATCCCTAGATTAATACAGATGTGTTTTACCGTTTTTGAATCCATTCAGCCAATCGCCGGGTCTGATGGTCCCAAAATTAGCATAGCTTAGCATAAATCATTGAATCCGATTAGACCAGCTAGCGTCACACTATAAAATGACTAAAGAGTTGCGATATTTATAAATGTATTTAAACCTTGACTCTTCTGCATCGTGTACTTAGACTGTACTAAAATGCAAAGTTGTGATTTCTAGGCTGATATGACTAGGAACTATTCTCTCATTCTTGTGTAATTATCAAGGAATTTTGCTGCCGTACCATGAGTGAAGCAGACGCAATGATATTACGCCGGAATGAGAGAATAGTTCCTAGTCATGTCAGCCTAGAAAATCCACAACTTTGCATTTTCCGCCAGTCTCAGTACACGATTCGACTACAGAAGAGTCAAGTTTTAAATAGGTTTTAATAAATGTAAAAATAATCGCAACTCTTTAGTCATTTTATAGTGTGACGCTAGCTGGTCTCATCGGATTCAATGATTTATGCTTAGCTATGCTAATTTTGGGACCACCAGACCCGGTGATCAGCTGAATGGATTCAAAAACCGTAAAACACATCCTATTTTCAAAAAAAGTGGAGTGTTCCTTTAAATTGTGTTCTAAAGATGAAGAAAGCTTTCACAGGTTTAGAATGGCATGATTAATGATGAATTTTCACTTTGGGGTGGAGTAACCCTTTAAAAAGTTATTTGTGTTATACACTTCCACACTGCATCCAGACTTTTCTTCAACAAGGACGTAAGTCTACGGGTGATACGTCACGTTCATTAGACAATAAATGAGAATAACAGGCAGTAAACGGCAAAACTGTTTGCATTACAAACCAGTGTGATCATAATTAAGATAACTTTATAAAATGCACCAATCGTCAATATCAAGCAGCAAAACACAAACTGGACGTGGATGAGACCAGAAGCTATACCCATAGAGGTTACGAATGGCTGTGCTGATTTTTACATCAACTCTTTGGTTACCATTATCTTCAAAATGTGTTATTTTTGGGTGAACAGACAGACTTACACCAGGCATCAGCAGTTTGGATGAAATGAACAGTGGTGTTTCTTACATGCTGCTGATTGCACTGTTTGAGCAGAGTCCTGACCGCTTCCAGTGGACTCTCCTCCTTCTCCTCCACCTGCAGGCTCCTGAGGGCCATCACATCTCCTGGGTTACTGGAGGCCGCCACAATCCCTGGACTGTCAATCATCTTCAGCTTCTTAGTAATATGCACTTCCTGCTTACATCTGTACGGGGTAAAGAGTGTTATTGAGGCTGCAGCTCGATGCCCTGCTGCAGCAACACATTTTGGGATATGAAGGTCAGTGTTGGATTGATTGACTTCATGCTTTGTTCAGTCCAATACGGTTCATCATGCTTCAAATTCACATGTGCAAAGTCACAAAATAGTTAGGCTTTACCTGGTCATTCCTCTTTGTACACCAACATGGCACACTCGGACTTCCTTTAAAGTATTGATGATGCTGCTCTTTCCAACATTGGGAAAACCTGAAGTTCGAGACAACCACAGATGGTTGACGTTTTCATAGAAATGCATAAGAGTCAAAAAAGACAAGAAATCTTACCGACAACCCCAACTTTAAGCATGGTCTCAGTGTCCTTCTTGTTAGCCAAGGTAGTAAGCGTCTGTAGGAGGCCATCTCTTCCAAAGCATGAAGCTGCTCTGCTGTGATCCAGAACTGCATTATTTCCTCTCTGCTTCCTCTCTTGCTGTAAAACAGAGATTATGAGATCTCCTCCTTTAACTAGTAGTATCTGATCGAATGTGGATAGATTAAATACCTTTATAATTTGGAAATGTGCTACATTATGGAACCAAATATACATACCACAGTTCTGTCCTGCATCTGCATCGATGCTTTGAAGAGAAAAGTAGGACACTCAGCTTCAAGATACTGGAGCCATTTCTCCACATTCTCTTTCGGAACGAGATCTAGAGAGTAAAAACAGACTTTCACACGCACGTTCCCTTTTGATACCTGGATGACATGAAGTGTAAGGCAATACAAACCACCCTCTACCTATTTTGTTCAATATGAACAAGAGTCTTTTCTTTCCCTCATGTTTCAGGACTGTTTCCTCCAGCTGAGGGCAGCGGCAGCCCAGAGGATCCCTGGCGTCCAAAACCTCCACTATCACATCAGACTCCTCTATCACCTGTGCAAGAATTCAATCCAATCAAAGATCACTCAAGAGCATATCACTGTCAAGTGCTGGATACGTGTCGGTCAGCTTGCCTTGTTCAGCTCACAGCATTTGAATGTCTTGGCGCTTTTCTGTTTAACGATTGCAGCCTTTGCTTCTTTAGCTTTCTCCACCTGCAAATGAACAAAGTTAGCAGGGTAGCTACAGTCAGCGAGCGACTTCTATCGTAACCATGTCTACACTCGTCTTACCTTTTTAGCTCTCTTGGTTGCAGGTGCGTCTGCAGCACTCTCTGCCGCCTTCTCTTTTTTCCTCTTTGCAGCTCTTTCTTGCTGTTTTGTGATCTTGTTTTGCTCTTTCAGAGCTTCAAGCTGTAAGAACGACACGCAAAGCACATCTCTTCAGTGCAACAGCATGTGTTTCAGTAGCTTATACACCAAACACCGTGTGGAAAAGGGAAAAGTACAGTTTGATTGCCAGGGTTTAGCAGAATCTGTGGTTTGGGAAGTGATCATACCTCCTGTTTTCTCTGCTCGGCTTCTCGGAGCACTTCTTCTTTAAAAGGAGCACTATTTGGTACTCCAATATCTTTCTTTGGTTTTCGGCTTATCCCTTTCTTCTTTGCCTCTTTCCGTACTTTGCGGTTATGCTCCCGAACCTTACAATAGAGAAAGAGACGTGTACATATATATATATATATATATATATATACACATGTGTATATTTTCTAGATACCCAAGGCATTTGGGACACTTTTCAGAGAACTTTAAAGACACTCTTCCATTTACAGAAGTAGATTACACTCAAGGACGTATTTATTTGATCAATAATATTGTGAAATTGTTACAAATTTGAAAATGTTATGTATTCATGTGAATGCAAACCAGAACTTATTTAGTTATTATGCCAGATTTTATTCTAGTAATAAAATAAGAAAAAAGGGTTATTTGCTAAATATTCAGAAGAACAGCATTTATTTAAAATATAAACATTTTACAACCAAGTCTTTATTTCCACCTTTCGTTCAATTTAATGCATCCCTCATGAAGAATAGAAGGGGGAAAACACTAAATAATCTTGCATGGTTGAGTAATAAGAATAATCAATAAGCATAAGAATGCATCAAAACCACATCTGATATCGGTTTATATTCCAGATATTTTAACTGATATCATAGTTTTTTGTGCAAGTCCTATTAAAATGACCTAATACAGAGCATACAGTACAATACAGTTACAGTAATACTTTACTGACAGTGTTAACTTAAAGGCAAACTGTTGAGTGTCGAATAATTTTATGCATACAGTACATCATTAAGCTGCAATGCCTTTTGTAGAAATTGAAATCATAAATTTTCATATTTTAATAACCCATATCAATATTGGCACATCCACAATAACAGACAAACATAAGTTGCATGTAATACAGTTATAAAAATTGTTTTAGGGCTATGAAAAGTTTAATGTGTCACAATGGAACTTGGATACACAATACATATAACACAAGCGCATTTACATTATTAGATATAGGCGTTTACTAAACCTCACTATGTAAAACCATGGTACTGTTTACTTACTGATATTAAGCTGTAGTTTGCTGACAGCAACCAGGTCGAAACAACAGCCTCTATGCACTTACATATGATTAATAAACAGTTAAACCTCTTACCTTCTTTTGTATTTTGAAGCGTTTGGCGCATGACATGCGCTTGCTCGCCTTCTTCAACTCTACAAAACAGACACGTGGATTTTATCAGCGTGTTTCACTACTTCTGACAGTTTATTACCTTCTTATAACGAGCAACTGGTAAATATAACGATTTCAATCGTGCCTGTTCTGTCAAAGTGTGTGAATAATGAGATTTATTTGAGATTTTATACTCACTAGGTCTCTTCATGGCTGTCGCTGCTCTAGCACGCGTTCCCTTCTCACACAGCGCAGCACGTGTCTCTGTTCCTCACTTCCGCTTCCGCTTTCGCGCCGCAAAGGGTTAATTTTTTTCATCTCGGTTTTATTTAATAAATCAATCAGTCTCCGTGTTGATTGCGTGTCAGTCCTCAGACAGCTCTCAGAGACAGCTGATCAGACACGGACGGTAAGGCCTGCAGCTGGCGCGCTTTGTATATTGTCAGCCATGTCTGCTGCTCATGCTATAATAAACCGCGAGCATCATCACGCAGAGTGTTGCATGGCCCAGTGTGTGTGTGTGCGTGCGCGTGTCTTTGTGTTTATCCGCCTGTGCTGATGCATGTGTCACACAGCTTGTGTCTGCAGACAGACACATAGCGGTCCCACCTTCATCATCATCATCACCATCATCGTCGCCCCGCAAACCACTGATTCCTGCAGACACCCTGCGGCCAGCAAACACTGTTGAAGTGCAGTGGTTATCAGTCTTCATGAGAGTAAATGCAGCTGATCGCGGGTCTCGTAGCTGCGCATCACTCATGTATGCTAATTATGTAATTACAGCGTAATAAAAACCGGGGTTGTGCAGAATCAGTTCTTATATGCAGCTTATTGTGTTGTTTTATTTATTTACACTGTTTAAATAAATAGTGGATCTCTTGAATGTTTAGTAATGCCACTAATGCTGTTAGTTAGCTGGCATTAACAAGCGTTAGCTGCTACACCAATAATACTCATTGTATAAAATACATATTTAATTGATCGTATTAAAAACTTGATTCAAAAATGATTCCCTGTTGGATAAGCACTTCCTCTGATATTCGTGGTTATAACGATTACTGTAAACATTGTATTTATAAATGAATCAGAAATGTCTTCAAATCAGCTTTCAGAGTCTTCTAGAATCAGCTTGTTTATTTTTATTTTGTTTTTGTGACAGTAGTGATTGTTTATGTTTAATAATGTTGTTTTTTAGAGGCAATTATGGCATGTGTTTGTAAAAGTGGCACTGGTAAATATGTGTCTGGGTGAAATAATTCTGTTGGTGAATAAAAAGTATTACTGTACTGTAGGATTACTCTAACAAATTAATGGTAAAGGCAACAAAAATACATTAGTTAAAGGCTAACACTTTACAACAAGGTTCATTAATAAACTACATTATATACCTGAACTAATAATGAACAAAACTTCTACAGAATGTGTTAAAAGATAGTGTTATTTGAATATGATACTCATTGTAAAGTGTTACCAGTTAATGATTATCTTAATAATTAATCTGCCTTTCCAACCGAATCTGTACACTGTAAAATAATTATAGAAAGGCTGTAAAAAATGTGAATTGGTTCACGCTAAGTTCTCTTGGTGCATGCAGTGATAAACCGTAATAGAATTACCCCCTACTGTAAAATACTGTTAAGTATATACCGTTTGTGAAAGTTTAAAAGAACAAGCCACCTCATAATTAACAGTGAAAAAGTAAAATATTTCCTGAATTCCTTGTTGCAGTTTTCAGTTATGTGCATTAGGTTTTCATATTTCAACTCATGTTGTTTAATTTATGTATCATGCATTGTTTTAGTGCTGTGTGCTACCATGATGGTGCTTAATATGTGTTTATATGACAGTCTGCACCTTCTATATTAGTATTTGCCTCAGCTTGTATACTGTAAAAAATTGGCTGTGCTTTTAACGGTAAAAAACTGTAAAACTGCTATGGTAAAAAACTGTTAAGTTGTTGGAAATACTGTAAACTGACATTCCCAGAATTCTATGTTTCTTCTTAGTGTTTTCGTCTCAGTGACGCTGAGCTCAGTACTTTCATAGGTTGGTATGATAACATTATATCAGTTAATACAATTATGGTATTTTACTGTAAATTTCGCTGCCGTAAATTTCAAATTTCTACAGAAAGGTATTGTTGCATGTACCAGTTTAAAATGTAATAATTTTATTTTGCATATTATTTTCAATTTTAAACTGGAAAACATGCAAGTTGTTTTAGAAATCTTTACAGTATTTTACTGCATTATTTTGGCAACCGCAGTTGTGTTTTGTATTATTATTATTATTTATTTATTTTCATTTAGTTAAGCGTGGTTGTGATGGTGTTCTGTTGTTCTTCACCACATGAATATCTAATTGCCACACATATGGTATCTCTGTCTACTAGTATCACTGCTGACAACAGTAATTTATGTAATGGTCATTCTTGCATTTGAATGAGTATTAACTATTTGAATTATTATGTGTTTATTCTATATGAAGGGCTTTTACAATGGGCTCAAAGCGACGGAGAGCCACTTCTCCATCCAGCAGTGTGAGCGGAGGAGATTTTGAGGACAGCCAGACCACATCCATACCTTCGACCAGTCGAAAGAGGAGAAGAACCACAAACATTCCCACTGTTGACCCTGTGAGTCTGTTATATCGTGGCTCTTCTGTTCCTGCTCTCACAGTTGAAATGAGTTCACTGTCTGCTTCAGTGCAGATGTCACTCTGTACGTTTTTTTCTTACAGATTGCTGTGTGTCACGAGTTGTACAACACTATTAGAGACTATAAGGATGATCAGGGCAGGATGCTGTGTGAGCTCTTCATCAGAGCACCAAAGAGAAGGTCAGCCACACATTACAGATTTCTGGCTCTTCACCATTTAACCAGCTTCTAAAACTTCAATGGATGACACAGGCAATGCTTCCCTGCAGGAACCAGCCGGATTACTATGATGTGGTGTCTCAGCCCATTGACATGATGAAAATCCAGCAGAAGCTGAAAATGGAGGAGTATGATGATGTTGAGCAGCTCACAGCTGATTTTCAGCTCTTATTCAACAATGCCAAGACATACTACAAAGTGTGTATATATATATGTTATTTCAAAAATATATATTTTGTTTAAATGAATGCACCAATGAGTTATCATTGCACAACACTTTAGTATAGGGACTAATTCTCACTCTTAACTAGTTTCTTATTAGCGCGCCTTTTTTAACACTTTAGCTGTTTATTTGTACTTATAAAGCCCATCCATTATTCTACCCAATACCTAAACTTAACAGCTGTCATGCTTAAGCTAGTTAAAGTGCACAACAAAGAAGAACTGTTCATTCAACGTACTTAAATAAATGCAGAGGGAACCAACAGAAAATCCAACAAAGGAAAAGCAAACTCACATTAATAATCAGCAAATATTGAAATGAGCAATACATTAACTAGACACAGGTGAACTAACTCAAGTAATCAAGAGGAAAACAGGTCAAGGGAGTAAAACAAGGAGGAAGATTTGGGAAACACAACAACAACAACTGCCTTAACTAATGGTTTGTTAAATGCGTTAGAATCGAACCTTAAAATTAAGTGTGACCGATGACCGAAACCTTTTTATTTGTTTTTCCTGTGCAGGCAGAAACTCCGGAGTACAGAGCAGCTTGTAAGTTGTGGGATCTGTATATTCGCACCAAAAATGAGTTTGTGCAGCGAGGGGACTATGATGAAGACGATGACGACGACGACTCGCAGGAAAACCCTGGAGGGGCCACAGAAGAGGAGGTCAGAAGCCCCAGATCTTGCCTGTCGTGTTTCCTTCACCTCCTGACAGACAAATCATTCCGGGTTGTTTTGTTTTTACAGTCCATCTCCAGCCTTAAGGAAGTTCTTGGGCAGCTTCTGGATGCTGTGTTGATGTGCACAGAACATGGGCGTCTCATCAGTGAACTTTTCCAGAGACTTCCCTCTAAAGTGGTAGTTCTCTCAATTTCATTTCAGCACTCGCACAGACATATCAGATTATTAATTTTATAATTTATTTTTGCATTCTTTTTCAGCAATACCCAGATTATTATGCTATTATTAAAGAACCAATAGATCTGAAGACCATTGCACAACGAATACAGGTATCTTGTTATTATGATCATGCTCTACTAGAGCATATTGGCAATTATAATCGGTTTACACTGAAGCTTGTTTGTTTTTGTCTATAGATGAGCTACTATAAAAGCGTAAATCATATGGCTAAAGACATTGACCTGTTAGTCAAAAATGCCAAAACCTACAACGAGCCCGGATCGCAAGTATTCAAAGTAATGTGTCACTGACATTCTGTTTGTTTTGATATACAATGCGTATGAATACTCATATCTTAGACTTACATTTATGTTCCTATAGGATGCAAACACCATCAAAAAGATTTTTTCCCAGAGAAAACTGGAGCTTGAACATTCTGAACCTATTAAAAGCAGCATCAGGATCAGGTGAATTATGTTGTGGATTTCATGTTATGTTCTATGATGTATTTTAGCTTAATCAATGTTAAATGTAATCTAATATTTAGTATCTATAATTATTATTAAATGATGTCATATAATACAATATACACGTGACAGTTAGTCGTGTTAACATTAGTTAATGTATTAAGAAACAATGAATAGTGCATTTATTAAAGTATAAAGTACAAATTCATCTTTGTTAGCGTTCATGTTAGCTCACTTTGCATTAACTAAACAAACACAACTAGGGATTTTAATAAATTGTAGATATTATTTAGTATAATTGAATTAGTAAATGCTTAAATTAGTATTAAATTAAAAAGTATCAACTAATTAATGTGTTAATGTTAACAAATGACCATAATATATATAATTAGTGCTGTCAAATGATTAATCATGATTAAACGAATCTGTCCAAAAAAATGCAAACCCATGCATGGATATATTAAAGAAAAATTTTGTTTATATATTTTAAATATCTATATATAATATAAAATATCAATATATAGATCTATATGCTGCAGGGTTGGGGCCATTCATGAATTGAATTGAGAATGAATGGTAAATTCCAATTCACTTCCTGGAATGGAATTGGAA
>JAUCNO010000241.1:1289791-1306017 GCA_032353835.1 Enteromius viviparus | reverse complement strand
TAGCATTTTTTACCATCCAACTGGTCACACTGCAAGAGGATAGTGTTGATTACAGCAGTGCTTTTTATACTTTTCCCCTTAAATATGTGGATTCAGGTGCTCACCAAATAAGTACCTCAATTATCAGAACGAAGTATGTTTGTGTATAAATGTAACAAAAACTGGCACGAAATCCCTAGAGAGCTTAGAATACTCAAACAGATACTGATTTAGGAGTAAAATGCAGTGGCCTCTTATTTTTTCCAGAGCTATATATATATATATATACCTTACCATCAATCTGTCTCTTCAGGAGAGAGAGGATGTCACTATGGAGGTCAGTAATGGAGAGCCAGGTTGCCAGTACTACGAGCAGCTCTGCTACAACGACATGTGGTTAAAAGTGGGAGACTGTGTCTACATCCGCTCTCATGGGCTCGTACGCAACCGTGTGGGCAGGTAGGGTATTAACGACGAGACCAAATGATGGGTTGCTGTGTTGTTCATATTGTGAATCCTTTAAAGGACTATAAAGGTACAACACGAATTCTGGAAATGTTGGGGCGTTCTTTTAAATTTTAATAAATCTACAAACTAAAAGACTTTCAAATCCTATTATTCAATATTTTATTCACACATTTTATTTAACATAAAGATATTATTTCTGCTACCGGTCTCAACATTTTTGGCACTTGGGCAACAAAGGGCTGAAAAAGCAAAACATTTGGAAAGAATTCAGTTCAGTTCAAAAGCCAGCATCTCTGAAGGTGTGGGGGTGTATAAGTGCATACGATATGTGAGCTTGCGTGTTTTGGAAGGCACTATGAATGCTGAAAAGTATATAAGGCAACATATTCTCCCCTCCAGCTGACGTCTGCTTTAGGGAAGGTCTTGTGTATTTCAGCAAGACAATACTAGACTATATACTGCAGCATACAACAGCATGTCCTGTGCTGCAGATCTTTCACATTTTTCATCGTTAAACGAAAAATATTTTGAAGACGACCACAAACTCTTCAGCAGCTGAAAACCTATAGGCAAGAATACGACCAACACCAAAACTCCAGAATTTTATATCCTCGATGCCCAGACATCTTCAAACTGTTTTGACACGAAGAGGAGATGCTATACTATGGGACCCCACTATTAGCAAGCATCAAAATTATAATGAACAAATTCTGTGCATAAATTAGTAAGAATTTCTCAGTTTAAACATGTTTTATGTTATCTACGTTCTGTTGTGAATAAACAATTGGCTTCTGTGATTTGATTATTTTGGTTTTATTAACAATTAATAAAATGCCCCAACATTTGCGGAATGTTTAAAGGTACTGTATGTAGGATTGACACTGAGTGGTTGAACTAGGTATTGCAGTTCAAATTCAAAATATTGGAGCACACGCAGGTCGCCAAATTGAAGACAGCAACTAGAACCAGTGTAATGACGATGGAAGGCGCTGTGCAGGCAACCAGGATGACGAAACACCACTGACTTCATGATTGGGAGATAGATGGAGGGTGGAGCTTCAGACCAAAACAAAACATGACAACATAAACATCAGTTGAGGGCTGCAACTGTGCTTTTTAAAAGAAAATATCTAGGCTGTACTCCTGCTGTCAGCGATACGAGTACTGGAAATTAACATGATTTCTTAATGCCTATTGAACATAACAGAGACATTTTATGGTTATTACAATACATTTCTTACATACGGTTCCTTTAATGCCAAGATTACCAAACTTGATGTAACACAACTTAGCATGACAGTATCTCCTTATGTTTAATTGGGTTTGTCTTGTAACAGGATAGAGAAGATGTGGGTACGAGAGGAAGCTGCATACTTTTTTGGCCCCATCTTCATCCATCCTGAGGAGACTGAACATGAACCTACTAAGATGTTCTACAAGAAGGAAGTGTTCCTCAGTAACCTGGAAGAAACCTGCCCTATGACCTGTATTGGAGGTAACAGTATTTGAGATGGCCTCCATCATTAACTGTATTCTTGAGTGCTTACAAGGACATTGCCTGAAGAACAGACCGAATGCTACTGAGGACTTTTACTAAATACATGATTTGTCTTATCACTATGTCTTCTCCATCTGGAATTCCTCAGGGAAGTGTACAGTGTCTTCTTTCAAAGATTTCCTGTCATGCCGGCCAACTGAAATGCCGGAGGAGAATGTGTTGCTGTGTGAGAGCCGCTACATCGAGAGCGAGAAGCAAATGAAGAAGTTTAAAGGGCTGAAGCGTTTCTCTCTGTCTGCCAAAGTAGTGGAGGATGAAATCTATTACTTCCGGTCAGTTGCTTCATACTTGTTAAATAATCCAAAATATTACCAATAATATTATAAAAATGTATGTACATAAGAAACAGACCTTAGAGTCAACGAGAGCCTTGATCTTAACAGGGATTGCTCGTTACAATCCCACATTTGGAGACTGGACTCATGCTTTTGTTTTCTCTGTCAGAAAGCTCATAGTGCCTCAGAAGGAGCCGTCTCCACTGCTGGATAAGAAGATCGAGGAGTTGGAGGCCAAGTTTGCAGATATGACGGATGAAGAGCTGGAGGATTTGGGTGATGATGACGGAGACGGGTCTGATGGCCACTGCATGCGGCAGCTTCAGACTCAGCTGAACAGCGACATGGACATGCTGCATTATGCCCCTCCACAGGTCTGCAGTATGATGTAACTGAAGGAAAACCACTTTGTCCTTGTTTGTTTAGACTTGGATGTTTAGAATGGCAGTGTAGTCCCACAGTAAAACATGAAGAAATCAAATCTTTAAATAGAGCAATGTAATGCCTTGACAATTGTCTCCACTTAGTGTTGTGAGATTAAATGTGACCCCGGAAAACAAAACCAGTCGTAAGTGTAAATTTTCCGAAATTAAGATTTATACATGAATAAGCTGAATAAATAAGCTTAGGGGCTTAGGTGGGTAAGGGCAATATTTGACCGAGACACCCATACAATGTATTTTTGTCTATTGCTACAAATATACCACAGCGACTTAAGACTGGTTTTGTGGGTCAGGGTCACAAATTAGTTAAGCCCTCTTAAGTGTTTTTCACAAGATATTTCCACATCTTGAAATGTTGCAACTTCTATGAGAAATTCTTGAAAAGTTTACTCATTTTGCACAAGGTCTGTTTTACAATTATTTAAAAAAACATTATAGAGATAGTTATGATATTCGAGTGATAAAAATTAAAGCATGTCATTTATTCATTCACAAAGTGATGGCCCAGTAGTTAGTGCACAACACAACGGAAACAAGTCATAACACAAGACACAACAGAATGAGCCACAACACAAGCTCTACACAGTCAAATTAGTCCTATGTGTTGTGGCGATTTCAAGGATTTTGTTGTTGTTGGACACTACTGGGTCACATTTACTCTTGGTCAGTTGATATTTTACAGTTGGAAATATATATTGATAAAAGACCTTTTTTTGCCACAAAGTTTGGCTGAAATTTTATAATCACTAATTTGACCATACATACACACTTTCTTCTGCAGAACACAAAATGCGTGTGTTAGTAACCAATTTATGGACAACAAAAGACTGAGATATTGTTAAACATTTATTTTGTGTTGCTCAAAGTGGGACATGTTTAGAGAAGGTGAGTAAATGATGGGAACATCCTCATTTGTGGTGAACTAGTCTTTGAAGTCTCTTTATTTAACTATTTTTATGGTGTTTTAATGTGACACTAAAACAGCATTGTTAATCTGAAATGTATTATTGCTCAATAACAGCCAATCTTGCAACAAAGTAGAAGCTTAAATCCAGTGACTTGTTCTTCCAAACTTGCTGTGTAAACCTGTCAACCCTTAACCTGTCAATCGTATTAAAACTAGGGACTTCAAAAAAACAAATGGAGAATGGATGGATCAAATCAAAAGTACCATTAGCAGCTTTAGTGCATGTTGTCTAAGTATCTCGTTTTGTCCACAGTCCACACCCAAGTCAATTAAGGGTCTGTCAAAGAAGGAGGGGGCGAAGAGAAAGATCAACATGAGTGGCTACATCCTCTTCAGCAGTGAAATGCGAGCCGTCATCAAGGCCCAGCACCCTGACTTCTCTTTTGGAGAACTCAGTCGACTCGTAGGCACAGAGTGGAGGAACCTCGAGGCCACTAAGAAAGCAGAGTACGAAGGTGAAGTGTTGAATTTTGCTGTTGGTCATGAAAGATGCACGGCATCAATGTCTTCAGGTTTTCCATGAAATTGTTTTTATCTTCTGTCATTGATTTAGAGCGGGCAGCAAAGGTAGCTGAGCAGCAGGAGCGAGAAAGAGCAGCGCATCAGAACTCCCCAAGAGCAGGTAGCCCAGTAGGGACGCTCGTGGGGGTAGTACCTCCCCCGACCCCTATGGGAATGCTTAGCCACAGCATGACGCCTATGGCAGGTAACCCCTCTCAGATGTGGTGGACATGTCTTTCTGGTGCCACACAGAGCTGCAATAAGAAGCCTAACTGCTAACACACCCATCCCCAGTGCACTTTCCATCTTCAACCATTTCATCCCTTTTGCAAAACTGCCATGTTTTGGTGTCTATAATCCCAGATTCTGATTTTGAATGCATGGCCTTTGTCATCCATCAAATAAATATTGCATGAACTGTAATAATCCTGAAACTTTATTAATTAATGATAATGATAATTAATACATGATGCTCAGCCATGGATTCTGTGAAGTTTACTCAGATTTCATATGTTTCCACTGACTTGGTGCCATCTTCGTATAAAAGGGTTAGACATTTCAGTGTGAATGATTAATCAGCTGACTTAACTCTAATTGTAGTCTTCTTTTTACATGTAGTGCATGAATCATTCTCATAACTGCATGATGTACTGATGCATGCATATGTTGTGTCGCCACCTTCCTCTTCCTCCAAAGGCATGATGGGTAGTTACAGGCCACCCATGCAGCCCTTTCAGGGGTCTGTCAATGGAATGATTAACTTGGCCGGCATGCCTCTACATCCCATGAGGCTGCCTACCTTACCCCTCTACTCCCCGTGGGGTATGCCTAGCATGCCATATCCGGGTAAGGACCACTTCACAGCCACACGTCTCCACTTGCAGTTGCTTCATGTCTGCCTCTCCAATCCTAACAAGAGGGGCTACCTGTACCATAGGCTCAGGGGCACAACTGAGCAAAGTGTCTGCCCTGGCCATGACTAAACCTACTGAAGAGACTCCCAAGACTCTGGAGAAGATAGTTTATGCAAGAATGGCAATACAGTCATGATTTAATCAGCCTTATTTTGTTACAAACATGTATGGCTTTCTTACATTCAATCATGGAGCACAAAATGTGGTTTCAGAAACACTTTACAATACGGTTTTATTTGTTAACATTCATTAAAGGGAGGAATAATAAAAATCAATATTTAGTCAGGTTGTTTCTTTCCTCTGTTGAGCACAAAAGAAGATTATTCTGAGGAACAGAGGTGCCTTTGGCTTCTACAGTATGGGAAAAGAGGGGTAGTCAATGGGGACCATCAGGTGTTACTCGTATTCCTCAAAAATATATTCTTTCGTGTTCAGCAGAACGAAGAAATCAATACAGATTTGGGACACTGTTTGAGTGAGTAAAAGATGACAATAATAACTTTTGTTTGAGCTATCCGTTTAAGTACATTAGTTAACATGAACTTAAATATGAACAATATTTCTACAGTATTTACTGTTCATTTCACTATTTTTCTAATACATTCAACAGTTGCATTTGTTAGCATGAACATGGTCAAACAATAACATAAGTTCTGTATACATTGGTAGTTCATGGCTTATGATAACTAATGAAACCTAATAGTAAAGTGTTCCCAAATATTAAATCTTGCCAATATTTTTTTAACTATTCAAGCTCTTTTCCATATCCTGAAAGCAATGGTGACTTTGGGAATCTAATAAGCTTTAAAAAGGACTAAGGTCTGTAGACAAAAAGTAAAATTGGATTACCTTTTGTTTTAAGTAACTAGTAGTAATGCTTTACTTTTTTTAATTTGAAGGAAATATCTAATACTAAAGTAGCTTTTTTCCCATGTATTGATTGACAGCTCTTGTGTTGCCATGTTGAGAGAAATAGAAAGTAAATTCAGATGAGGTTACTGTAGTGCTAGACTAAATACGAACACATGTTTACTCCCCTTACTACACTAAAAAGATTCGGTAAAAACAGTCACATGCAAAATCTGAGTATTATACAAACCTACTATAATTCAATAAGTTAAATAAGAAAATAAATGTTTAATAAAGTTTGGTGTTTGCCTGATTACTGCCATTGATGCTAAACATGAGACAAATCATCTAGTGAATAACTTCTCAAAGCGCACAGTGTCACACTGTGTAGACAGTAGACTAGACTTCGGGAGCTTCTCGTCACTCTATGAATTTGTGATATGGAGAAGAGCAGCATTTCTCAGTTTGACTTTTGAAACAGCTAAAGATTTCACTTCAGATATCTGTGGATTTCACCAGATGCTAATAATTTCAGCGTATGAAATCAGTCTCTTATTTGCGGTGTATGCTGATTCATTTTCCACAGGTATGAATGGAATGGCCCCAGGGTCTGCAGGAGGCACTTATGGGACTCAGGTAAGACTCATTTTAAAAGTCTTCTCATTTATCCCTTACTTGTTTAATTTTAGGAGATAGGTCAGGTGGCTTGAGCTGCTCGGGGCAAAAAAAATGAAATGAAAGACCAACTTTGTGTTCTTCTAGATGGGTGTAATAAACTCGGGCCAGCAGGCCCCTCCACCCTACCCGGGGCAGGGCCAGGTTGGGCAGCCCGCTCTGCAGCAGCCCTCCACCCCTATATTTGTGGCTCCTCCACCCAAACCCCAGAGACTGCTCCATTCAGAGGCATACCTGAGATACATAGAAGGACTCAGTTCTGAGTCCAATACTGTCAGCAAATGGGACCAAACGCTCTCTGGTGAGTAAGATGGCAGATTTATATTATGTTAGTGATTAACTTGCATGTCGTGTTTTTTTGTTGTTGTTTTTTTTCTCCATGACCAATATAGATACTCAGAAATCAGGCTCTTGAGAAATGTCAAGGTCACCTCAAAATCCAAAAAGAATAATAATAATAATTACATTTTACATTCATAAAATAAAAATTTCATTAAAATATGTTAAATGTTAAAATATGAATAATATGTCATATGTTTTATATTAAATTATTTTTTGTACATAATATATGTATGTGTTCTGTGTATATGTATAATGTGTATATTTTGAAAAAAATATTATCCTTATATATTAAATATATGTATCTATAATATAAATTATATGAATATAAATATATAGACAAATATATACTGTATGTGTGTGACATAATATACACAGAACACACATATTATATATTATATTTAATATATAATGATACCAATTAAGACAAATAATAATTCAGACCATTATCGTTACATTTTTTTGTTTTGATTGAAGTCTCTTCTGCTCACTATTGCATTTATTTGATCAAAAATACAATAATATTGTAAATACTATTCAATTAAAAATAACTTAAAATTACAATTTAATATATTTTAAATGTAATTTATTAATGTGATGCAAAGCTAAATTTCCAGCAGCCATTAGTCAAGTGTAATATAATATCATTTAATAAATTAAAATATATGCCATATAATAAATTACCAGAAAACAAGCAATAGAACAGAAAAAGAGATTAATTATTATCATTGAGAATATGAATACAATTTTTTACGTTTAACTGTCTTTTAAGTGGTAGCTTGTTACACAGTATCACACACAACTGAAACATTTTAGAAAAGTATTAGCAATGTTGTAAAAATGTGTAATATCTACTCACAAGTCTGTCCTTTGGTTTTGGAACTGATGCTAGGCTAACATTATAAATCTTAAAGTATGTGTGTGTGACTTCAGCTCGCAGAAAAGATGTAAGGCTCACAAAAGAGCAGGAGAGCCGCCTGCCCTCTCATTGGCTGAAGAGTAAGGGAGCTCACAAGACCATGGCTGACGCTCTGTGGCGACTACGGGACCTAATGCTACGAGACACGCTAAACATTCAACAGACGTATAACATCCAAAACCTCTGAAGCATTCCTCCTCATTCTCACTCGACAAGATAAGCTGTTCTTAGTGTTTTAATGTCGTGATCAAATAACGTTCTGTTTAGGGTTTTTTAATGCTGAATATTGTCTGTTGGCTTTGTTAGTGTTGATGTTTCTTGATAGCACTTTTGATTGGCTGATTTTGTATGTTGGCTATTCAATGTTCTTAGACCAATTTAAACATTTTCATAAAATGTTGACTTTAAAGTGTTGACCTTAATGTTTGTGCATTGTATTCTGTGAAAGAGTTGAGTTAGGATTGTTATGAAGGGAATGGCCGTTTTTGGGTCTTGGTATAGAAATGGTATACAACAAAAAGTTAATACGCCTATTTTTCATATCATCCCAGTTGTATTAGCTAAAAACATTTTGGAATGGACATCATCTGTCTATTGTTTCAATAAACTTACAGTGACAGGACACTAGAAAAAGTGTGTTATTTCATATAAAAACATAAAAAAGAAGTATTTCAGGATATGTTTGGGGTAATGAATTTGTTTGGGATCACCAATGCTGCATTTATGCTACGGGGAAAAAACACTTTTATTTCAAAATCGAAATCTGTATTAGCTTTTCATGCTGAATATAAGCATACATTTTACTTGGGAGGGTTACCTGAGAAACATAGTATTAAATAATACTAATATAATGTTTAAACTATTTCAACTACTTTATTATAGTAATGCAACTAATTACACGTGATGTTTACTTTATTACTAAATATCTAACCAATGCTATCAACTTTCAAAATCAATTGAATTTCAAAGATTCAAATACTTAACTTGAATGAAGATTATAAAAAGCCACCACAAAATTTTACTTATATATATATATATATATATATATATATATATATATATATATGTGTGTGTGTGTGTACTTTAAATCATATCTTTGCATAGCTTTGACAATAAAAACAGTGGCCTCTAACAATGTCTTGGACCAAACCCTAAAAAGTGTCCTTTGGGGAAAGAAATCAATCTAATCATGTTTAATGTATTTAAACATTTTCTCTACATACATATTTTGTAATTAAATCACGTACTTTTCCTCACAAACACTTCTCACCTCAGCAAGAAAAATATCAGCCCACTTGCTACTTTTTTTTTTTTTTTTTTTGGTCCGCCATGTTGGTGACGTCACTCAGGAGGGAATGAATGAAGCGTCATCCTTCAGGAGCAGAGTCTGCAGCGCGAGGCCTCACTGCACGCGCAAACACTGAATTCGGGCAGGACTAATTGCACTTTTTCACCTCCAAATCACAACATATAAGCACCAGAGCATGTGGCGCGCCGGAGCGGTGAGTTTTGCGCTAATAGCGTGCTTTTTCCGCGCGTCGCTGTGCGCGGAGGGGCTGGTGAACGAGGACGTAAAGCGCACGCTGGACCTGAGCTCTCACCTCGCGAAGATCACGGCGGAGATCCAGCTCGCGAATCACGGAGCCTCGCGGGTCACCAGTTTCACGCTCGCGCTGGAGGCCGAGCTCGCGCCGCACCTGGCTTTCGTCGGCGCCTCTGTGAGTGAATTCACCTTAAATAATAAATGCGTGCGTAAAGAGACCGAAGCCTTTCTGCTGTCACTTTATTTTAAACTGTGCTTTGATATCTCTCTTTTGCACAATTTGCTCGTTATGTGCTTTATTTAACTAAAATAAATTATTACAGAACTGTATTTTTAGCAGTGAGACAATAGGCAGTGCAACTTTTAATAACTGTACCCCGAGCTAGCAACGCACTACTGCTCGATTTGTACGTTTGCACTTGTTTTGACGAAATAAAAACTTAATTAGCGTAGTCAAGGTGTAATGTTTGTTTAAATAAGTACTTAAAATAAATTATGATATGGCGCACTTTGCGTTATTGAGCTGTTTTATGTAAAAATTAGCATTAGCAGTGGGTGTGCAGCGCACTTCCGCTTTGCTCTGTCAGTGCCAGCGTGACACGTAAGCTCTGGATGGACCATTCACTTCCGCGCTGCATCACTAACTCACTTATTATAGAGAAAGGATGATTTGAGTTTCTTGTTTTTAATAAAGACGTTTCTTTCTCGTGCTAAAGATTGATTGAGCAAGCGCTGAATAATTCACACATCAAGCGCTCATTTGCAGGAAGTTGACTTTGACCTGTAGACAAAGGGCTTGTATTTAAGATTAAACATAATTTGGGGTTAAGGATCTGCCAGGTTTGTCTTACTTTTGGATGCTTATTGTGAAATTGTTCTAGATATAAGACAAGTTTTGTATCTATACCAGGTGAAGGGCGAGGAAGAGGAGGATGAAAGCCTGGAGCTGAAAGAGACCACTATCCATGGACAAAGGTAAACACTGATGGAAACTATAAGTGTGCCACAAAGTGATCTCAATTGTCACATTTGTTTTGATCAACACTTATGCATTGGAAATTAGTAATCACTATAGTTGGGCTCATGTCATAGTGCAATAATACTGCTGGAACAAGCACTCGTTAATTAATCGTTATTTTACTTTCTACAAGTGAGCAAATGTGTATTGCCAAGCACATTTAATCATCAGCATCAGCCAAGATTTTTTTCTATTCTGCTGGTGTTTGTGAGATATAGTGTATACTTATTCTTTAAGCTGCTAAAGTATAAACATTTTTATTTTTTGGTATTCATTTTTATTATTATTTTCAGTTTAAGTCTTTAAGTAGCTATTATATGAAATATGCATTTTATTGCAGCAGTTTTTATGCTTTTGATTATTTACCCTGTTTGAAATCAGCTCACTACTACTATCTACATTGTGTTTACTGTTGTAATGTTTAAAGTGCCCCTATTATTCCATGTTAAAGGTGGCTAATATTGTTTTATGAGTCTCTTTAAACAGGTTTACATGTATGCAAGCTCAAAAAACACTTTAGTTTTCTCCAAAAATAGATTTAATTTTACCCCATTTCTAAATGATTCATAATGACTCGTGTGAAGCAGTTCGAAGACTCGGTCTGTCTAAACCCCGCCTCTCCGTGAGCTCTCACTGCTGTGATTGGTCAGATGGCGCAGTTGTTTATGATTGGTCTACTGCTACAGCGCTCCACAGAGCTTGTACCAGAACCAAACTTTCTGACATTACTAGAGGTGCTTTCTGAGAGAATGCGTCAACTACTGTAGATATCAAGGACTACCGTGGAAAGTGCTTGCAAATTTGCTTTTGTAAGTGAGTCGGGCACACCTCTACGCTGTGAACTTCAGCATTGTATTATGCATAACACTGCGTTAAGCATCATTTATCATTACTTGAACTAATGAGACAGACAAGCTGCATCAATCACAATGTTTAGACCGCATTAGCCCCACAGCTGAACAACAGAAATGCAACTTAGCCGGGTTCAGGGTAGTTGCACAGCATAACCTACACAAATACGTATTTTGAACGATCACTAGAAAATAAAATCATCAATTATTAATCTTACTTACAGGAAGAAGTTCAGAGGAACAAGCCGGTCCAAATAAAGTGGACTCTGATCCTTCTTTTAAGAGCAAGCGTTTGGTGAATATCCAAGATTGGAAAAGCAGTCCTCAGTAAAATGAGGCGAACACAACAAGAGACTGTACTGCTGCGGTGTTGCTGAAAAAAATGAATGTTAATCAATCGTTATTTGTAGATATATATTTCAGAAGCGCATATAAAACAAATTAACTCTCACAGGACACAGCGTCTTCTTCACTTGATGTAATTCACGTTGAGATTGTACTGTTTGGGGGCGGGGCAAGCTCTTCGTGACATAGAACGTGGGCGGACATTATGCAAAATATGTTACCCAGTGACGTGACTCGGTAACAGAGATAGATTCAAAAAGGTTGACGACTGTCTTTTGTGAGTCGACTCTTGTTAACTTTATTCATCGTGCACTGACAGCGTCACAACTGTGCAGATAGTTTATGTTCACATACAGCTACATGACACACTGCATGAACAATCATATTTGAAAAAGCATATTAGGGGCACTTTAAGAAGATTTAAATGAAGTAAAACGAATCTCTTTAAGAGAGAAGCTCAGGTTTGGGGGAGTATAAACCGTTTGTGATTAATCATGTGGCCAGGCATCAGCTTTAGTGTTTTGTTTTGCTGTTTAGAGTACACTTCCTTCTCTTTATGTATATATGTTTATTTTTCTTGGAGATGCATGCATTATTTACAGCTTGAATGTGTTGTTTTTCCTCCCTGCAGCGGTAAGTTCTTCGAGGCACAGTTACCGTCGTCTCTTGCTCCGGGTGCTAAACTGCGGGTGAAGGTTGAGACGGTGTTCAGTCACGTGCTGAAGCCCTTCCCCACCCATATCACCCAGGCCGAGCGACAGCTGGTGGTCTTCCAGGGGAACCACTACCTGTACTCCCCATACCCCACCCGCTCCCAGACCACCCGCGTTCGGCTGGCCTCTAAAGCCATAGAGAGCTATACCAAGCTGGGCAACCCCACCAAGAGCGACGAGACCGTCGAGTATGGACCGTTCAAAGATGTCCCTCCCTTCAGCCAGGTGACCGCCCACAGCAATCACTGCTAAACTGTGATGATAATAATGTCATCACCTGGTGTTTATGAAATTAATTTACTGAAGTTTGTTTTTGAATGGGGTTTGTAGGATGTGATGAAGATCCACTATGAGAACAACTCGCCTTTCCTCACCATCAGCAGCATCACTCGCACCATCGAGGTCTCTCACTGGGGCAACATCGCTGTGGAGGAGACCATCGACCTGAGGCACACCGGTGCTTACCTGAAGGGGCCTTTTTCCCGTTACGACTACCAGAGACAGTCTGACAGCGGCATTTCATCAGTCAAATCTTTCAAGGTGTCTTGACCCTGTCTTCTTATTTGTATTAGGTTTTAAAACTCATTAGCAAAACGCTAACCAGTTCAACATACTGGCTCAGCTAAGGAAAGCAGAGGAAACATTTGGTTCTCTTCATCTGTTTATTTCTCTTGCAGACCATCCTCCCAGCCTCTGCTCAGGACGTCTATTACCGTGATGAGATCGGCAACATCTCTACATCTCATCTCCAAGTCCTAGATGATTCCGTCGAGGTTGAAATCCGCCCCCGTTTCCCGCTCTTCGGTGGCTGGAAAACGCATTACATCATCGGTTACAATCTTCCCAGCTATGAGTATCTCTACAATCTGGGTGGGTGTCTGGTTTCGAGTTGACAGACTGAAATATGTTCGGTTAATTTAAACTCATCATCTACCATCCTTTTGTCCTTTAGGAGATCAGTATGCTCTGAAAATGCGCATGGTCGATCATGTCTATGATGACCAGGTTATTGACCAACTAACTGTGAAACTGATCCTCCCTGAAGGAGCCAGGTGAGCTTCTGACAGGCAAACCTCACAATCATCAACTTTCATTGGCTGATTTAACACTACTCTGTTTTTCCCAGAAATGTGCACTTGGACACTCCCTACCCCATCACCCGCAGCCAGGACGAGCTTCATTACACTTACCTGGACACCTTTGGCAGACCTGTGCTGGTGGCCACCAAGAACAATCTGGTGGAGCAGCACATACAGGACGTTGTGGTAAAGCAGGGTCATTTTAAAAGCTCTAAAGCATTGTCTTCCTCAATCCTTTCCTGTCTTTACTGATTACAGTAAATTACCGTTTTTTTTTTTTCTTCAAAAAGTGAGTAACCCCAAAAGTTTCTCTTTAGGTCCACTACACCTTCAATAAGATCCTGATGCTGCAGGAGCCCTTGTTAGTGGTGGGAGCGTTCTACATCCTCTTTTTCACCGTCATCATCTACGTGCGCCTCGACTTCTCCATCACCAAGGTGCGTCTGGGGCATGCGGTACTGTTGAAGTGAGCGTGAAGGAGTCACATTAACCGAGCTGTGCTTTCCTCCGTTAGGATCCAGCAGCAGAGGTGCGCATGAAGGTGGCCTCCATCACCGAGCAGGTGCTGACTCTGGTGAACAAGCGGCTCGGTCTGTACCGCCACATGGACGAAGTCGTGAACCGCTACAAGCAGACTCGTGATACCGGAGCGCTGAACAGCGGCCGTAAGACCCTGGAGGCCGAACACCGCACCCTCTCCAATGACATCAATTCTCTGCAAGCCCGCCTCAAAGCAGAGGGCTCCGATCTGGCTGAAAAAGTATATACAATTTCAAAGGGATATTCTCATAAAAATATTAATTCTGTTATTAATTACTCACTCTCATGCAGTTATAAGACCTTCGTTCATCTTCCGAAAAACTTGCTTTCCTCACTAGGGATGTAACGACGAACCGTGAGCCAGGTTAATATTGGTTAAAATATGTGACGCTTCCGATCAGTTGAGATGTCAATTAAATTAAGATACATTTGTATGTCTTTAGAAGAGTTTCCGTGGAAATTGTATTAGTTTTATTTTTAATCTTTCCTAGCGTTCATAAATAAATGGACTAAATGTCTTAATTGAACCAAGACTAAAGCTAAAACCGTGCTATAGTTTCAAAAACTAAAGTCTGGCCATTTTGTTTTTGCTTCAGATTCTAAAAATTATATTAATTTAGATTAAAAACCGCTCATGCAGCAAAGTATGCAGCGTCTTTGATTGTATCATGATTAAAATAGAAAAAGTACAGAGACATGGTTGGTTTATGAAGACTTGATTTTTGTAAAATTTCACTTCAGTTTTTGTTGTATTTCAATGTCATTTACTGCATAATGTCTTCAATCTCCGTTTGTAAAAAAAAAAAAAAAAAGTGAGAAAATGTGTGCAAAATAACTTAATTCAACAATTTTTCTCTTCAGTGTCAGTCTTCGGCACGCATACCACAGTGAACAGAAGAGAGAAATATTATAAGTATTTATTTTGTTTTGTGTACAAAAAGCATTATTGTAGCTTCACACAGGGCTGAACCACCTTGTGGGAACTCCCTTGCCGTCTATATAGGGTTGGAAAGCTCTTAGAGAGTTATTAAAGATGTCTTTGTGCTCCGAGAGGGTGAGTGGTTGATGGGAGATTTACTTTTTGGGTGAACTGTCCCTTTAAAGCATTATTTTTGTCTGTGTGCAGGTTGGTGAGATACAGAAGTTTGATAACCAGCTGAAGGATCTGGTGTGTCGATCCTGTCAGGAGGCTGAACGCCTGGTGGCCGGAAAGGTGAAGAAGGATGCCTACATTGACTCTGATAAAACCCTGTCAGGCAAGAGGCAAGAGCTGGTCAGCCGCATCGACAGCTTTCTGGATGCCTTGTAAATCAAACATCAGATGTCCAGTCTTCATCCGGGCCACCGCCCTCAGAAACAGTCACCTGCACTCAGACTGGACTGACAGATCGACACGCATCATCCAGTGAACCTCATGCTTGTGCCTTCGTAGGACGAGAGTGATGTTTGCAGGATGTGCGTGTTGCTGAATGTGTGTGATCTGGAAGAGGGTTTGTGTGTGTGTGTGTTCAGATGCAGAATATTTTCTTTTTTTTTATGTTTAAAGTTTCTGAATGTCAAATGCAGTCTTCATTCACACAATCCTGCAGACTAGTCCCTTTTTAATATTCATATGCAGTTTTGGAGTCGGATTTGAATTGAAATGAGCTCTACAACCATTTCTTTAAAAAAACACCTTGCACTTACGGTTTCCAAAAATAATGAAAGAATAGAGATTAATTTGCCCTGTCCTAAACTATAAGTCTGCAACAGCATATGCTGAGATTGCTGCCGCTGATATGCTCATGTTTGTTAATTTTCTATGGGGGTTTTATTTCTCACATTTTTGTATGATTTTCATTTTTTTGTAAATGAGGCATTTCATATCTACATGAAGTGAATGAGTTTTGTATGCCAGGGGTAAATGTGACCGATTTTCCTGGTAAATCTTGTTCAGTCCGTGAATAAATAAGGTGTGTGAAACTAAATGTATAGTTGTTGTTTTTTTGTTTTTTTTTTTGCAAATGAAAAATTACTTTAAAATAACCATATGATACCTGATATTTTATCTAGCTAAAAGCAGTTGAGCTTAATTACTATATACTTATTATACATTTTATTTATATATATATATGTGTGTGTGTGTGTGTACATATATACACACACACACCCGTACAAGTTTTTATATCTTGGTGGGGACCAATTGTCCCCACAAAGATAGGAATACCAGTAAATTTTGACCTTGTGGGGACATTTGTTAGGTCTCCATGA
>JAUCNO010000241.1:1257493-1283710 GCA_032353835.1 Enteromius viviparus | reverse complement strand
GGTATAACTGTAGTTAAGGTATACCTTTCGAGTCTTCTTAGCGCGCTAAGAGACAACGTTATCGGAGAACGCAGCCCTGGACCATTATTTTAAAGTGATAATACCTTAACTACTCAGAAATAAAATTAACATTTAAAAATTATTCAATTAAAAATCTTAACTATGAAGTGAGCTCTAGTTTGTGTCAGCTTTAGTGACTGGGAACTGGGGAAGACTAGTGATATTTCACCATTTTGGATACATTTTGAAGTGACATAAAACAGAGTTCATAACTGTGCACTAATTCAATCATGAGCTTGTCAGGATCACTTCCTAATTATTAAGATTTTTTTTTGGTAACAGTTTTAACATGTAGTTGAGTAATTTGGGGGATATAAAATTCATAAATGAGTTTCCTCTAAGAACCCAGTTGCTTGCTTCTAAGACGTTTCTGTTGTGATCAGTAACTCTTTATTAATTGGTCATAGTTCACAAGTAGTTTTTAATGAGGATATTTTTATTTAATAATTATCAATAAAGAAATACCTTTCTCCTAAATTTTCTATTACTTACTGATATGTTCATCTTACTTCTCTATTAGTGAATAGTATTAAGTTAAATGTTAATGTAGAACTAACTATTACTTCCTGCATAGTTACTTGTTAAAAACGGCCCATTATTCTAAAGTCTTACTAAAGTCTTACATTTGCAGTTTAACAGCTCTAGATGTTCTTCTGTAATGCCTGATGAGGTGCCAAGAGATCAGAGACCATTCCTTCATCCAGAATCACTCCAGACCCTTTAGACTCCCAGCTCCATGTTGGTGCTTCTTCTCTTCAGTTCATCTCAATTATTTTCTACAGGGCTCAGGTCAGAGGACTGGACTTGGTTTTGTGCTCATTGACCCATTTCTGTGTTGTTTTTGAGGTTTTTGTTTGGATTATTGTACATGTGGAAGACCCAGCCATGGCCCATTATAAGATTTCTAACAGAGTCAGTCACTTGTGGATTTGTTATCTGTTGGTATTTGAGAGAATCCATGATGCCATGCGTCTAAACAAGATGTCCAGGACCTCCAGCAGAAATATAGACCCACAACATCAAAAACACAGCAGTATACTTCACTGTACACATGGAGTATCCCTGTGTACACCAAACCCATCTTGAGTGATTGCTGCTAAAAACACATTTTTTGTTTCATCTGACCATGTAGTTCCAGTCCTGTCTGACAGCTGAATATGCTGGAGTTTAGGTTTGGATGAGCAGGGAGGGTTTTTCTTGAAACCCTCTCAAACAATATGTGCTGATGTAGGGGCTATTTGACTATTTTTGAAAGGTTTTCTGACCCTGAGACTCAACTGTTTTCTGCAGTCTACTCAATCTCTACTCCTGTATCAGGACGATAGAGTCACACATCCTCTTCCAGGCAGTTTCCTAACATTTTAGGCTGATTGGAAATTCTTAATTATTGTCCTGATGGTATAAATGGACATTTTCACTTTTCTAGATCTTTTCTTAAAGCCACTTCACTAGTTTGTAAAGCTAAGCTGTTAAGAAACAGGAAGCCATGGCTGGACAATTTAAATTTCATAATCACCCTGGAGTTGAATAAAAAACCCTGAATATGAATGGGAATATATTTCAGAGATATTTTACTCATAAGAATTTCTATGGGTGCCAATAATTGTGTCCAACAGGTATTTGAGAAAAAAATAAAAAATATCATATATTTGCCCCCATTTTATATTTTCATTATGCAATGAAAGGTAAGATTTTTGTGATCTTTAAAATAAAAAGGATTAATAATGCAGGATCATTTTTGTAGCCTATTTTGATCATATTTACCAATAACTCTTTCCACGACTGTATGTAAAAGCAAGGGAACACTTATTTACTACTAACCAAAACGTTTAATTATTATTAATAAATGTCTAATATTCTATTATGCATGCTAATGAGCAACTAGTTAAGAGACTCGAAAATAAAGGGTAACATTTTAGAATATGGGTCCAAAATAATGCATTAGTTAAACATTAATTAATGCTTAACTAATGCATTATTTGTGGCCCCTATTCTAAAGTGTTACCAAATAAAGTGTTACCAGCAATTAAACACTGAAAGCTGTGCAGTACAGTTATTAAATGGTTAAAACACTCTTTTCCCATGGTAAAATCAGTGTAATGCACAGCTTCAAGTGGCTTAGCCTAACTTAGTCCACTCATGCCCACAGCGCCCGCCAGTTTAGAAAAGTGTTCAACAATAGCGTATGTGAGAGAAGCAGGCGCTGCCCCGTCCGCCGGTCATTCCTGACAGAGCTTTAGGAAGAGAAAAGAGGAGAGAGCAGGATGAAAGGTGAGTGGTGCCCTGCGCAGGTGGCAGGTGTGATCACGGCGGTAAAAGACGAGGGACGGCAGGAACAGAGGGACACAAAGGACCGGTCTGTTTCTAGCTCACAGCTGCAGGGGGTGGAGATGAGTCCGGCTGACAGATAGACAGACACGACAGGGGAGGGGAGGGAAGAGGCACGGAGGGAGACGGAAAGATGGAAGGAGAGCTCTGACGGTGATACTTCAAACGCAGGATTGGGTCTTGGGTGCCGAGAGACACATTCTTTCTAAAAGAAGGTGGGGGCAGGCGGAAGAAAGAGAGAGACAGAAAAGAGTAATGCTGCCTGTGCACAAGTGTGCATGCCTGTCTGCAGAGAATAATCTATACAGTGGCTTTAAAAAAGCATATTAAATGCGTCTGAATGCCAGTGCATTCGATTAAAAAGTCATCTGCAAACAAATGATCCTGGAGATTGAAACGTAGTCCACTGATGTTAGACAAATCAGAAATATCAGCATTAGTCCATGGAGTACTATATATTTGAAACATCTGGGTCAATGACAAACATGATAAAGAAAAAGGCAAAGTAAGAGTTCAACATACTAAGTGTTTATTAATGTACTCTAGGTATTCATGTGTGCCTTTATTTAGATTTTAAATTTTATGAATCAAAATGTGTCAAATCAAATAAAGAGCACTGCTTTACTTTCTACATATATTTAATATATTTCAGTTCATAAATATAATTTATATTTTTCAGAGGATTTGCACAACAACATATTTCAATCTGGACTCTCTCTCTCTCTCTCTCTCTCTCTCTCTCTCTCTCTATATATATATATATATATATATGGTACTGTGCAAAAGTCTTATGCAACCAGTATTTTCAGCAACAGTTTTAAGTGGGTTATTTCTATCTTTTGCGGTAGCGTGTCAGTTGGAAATATCAGTTTCCATTTCCAAACATTATTTTTGTAAAAATGCAGTGATTTTATTGTCTGATAACAGCCAGTGCTCCAAACAGAGATCTGATCTGATCATCATCAGTCTGTCTGGAGTCACATGAAGAAACTGAACAAACTGAGGCAGACTCAATCCAGAAGAACTGAGACAATGTAAGGCACTGATGTATTTAATTTTGTAAAATGAAACATGAAGATAGATTCCTTGAGCTTGTGTTAACCACAGACTCATCTGAGATCCATTCAAAAACCTATGGATTGTCTGATTTGTCATATAAAACGTTTGAGTGACATGAAGTTGTTTTAACAGTGTAAACACTAAATGTGTTTAGTTTTGGTAATAGAGCTGTGTTAATCAGTCAGATCCTTCTGCTCTCCTCCTCGTGTGTGTTACAGTCCAGAGCTCCAGCTAAGACCCCCTGATCTCTGCCACATGGCATCCCATCAAAGCACCTCTACCCCAGGCTCTAAGAAGGAGTAAGCGCCCTGATTCATCTCTGGAGGAAGCATGCCTGTGTCAGATCCCCGTCTAATGTTTTTTCATGAGTGTGTGTGTGTGTTATTCTTTGCCTCAGCATGACTCCAAATGTAGTTTCAGACCAAGCTCACTGTCAAAATACTTCTACAATAGCCCAACCACTTCAGGACACACACAGATATGTCGATGCATATTTGATTCCTCATGATTGTGAAACCACGAGAATGTGTGTGCATACCCTAACACACACATCCAGTCACACACACTTGGACTGATTGGAAGGGCAAGGTCACTTCCCATTGGCCATGAGTCTAACCCTTAACTGCTTATAGGAAACTTAGACAAAAAGACTTTTCCTTCTCACCTCCCCAGACACTTTCTTCATGCTTTCTCTTTATCCCTCTCCACTTCTTCTACCCTGCCCCACAGCATTAACTATTTGCCCTCTACCTGTCAGAGTGGAACGTGAAGGTGAGGCCAGGTGTGCTGCCCACCGGCACGCGATGAAGCCTGAGCTTTGACAGATAGGAAGTGACCTCGTGTCCCGGCTGCTTCCCGTATCACTCTTTATTTACCCCTTCACTGAGTTGTGTGTTGGACCGCCGGTCATGCTGTCCTCTAACAACAGAAGTTCACTTCCAGCCTGAGACCACACAAAACTCCTTACTGAAAAGAAAAGGCCATGCTGACCTACAAGCTGTGCCCCTATTATGGCTAATGAAAGCTTCATGTTTTGGTTTTGGGAGTCCCAAACAACAGGTTGACATGCATACAAGGTAAAAAAAAAAAAACACGTTAATTTTGTTATAATAGAATGGATTTGGCAAAAAGTCAATATGCTAATGACGTCAAAATGGAGCGGCTTCAAAAATGACTCGAGTATACTTTCAGATTTAAAACTTTTCAGGATGTTTTCATTCACTTAGAGCTGTGTTACACACTGCATGAAAGGTATTTCTCAGAAATGCATTATTGAAGCACTTTAACACCTGAACGTACCATAAAATAAATCATTTTACCTGCTTCAGTCATTTTACAGTCTATGGGACAATAAGGCAAGAGGCACTTTGTTTTAAATGTTTCTCCTAAAGCTGCAAAGGAGAAAGAAAAAAATCTGAGAAGATGTAGTCACATTTTACTTATATGCCATTCTGCTTTCATTTGTCAAAAGCATAGTGAAGAATAAAGTACGGCTCACACAGAAGCCACTTTCAAACCAGCTTTTTGTTTGTGTAAACAACTTGAACAAAATCTACGTAGTAGCATCCCTTGTAAAAAGTCCCTTGTGTAAAACTCCCATTTCCACGGATTCAATGAATGGAATTCACGCAGACACTGATCCTGTTTTCAGTGTCTCAGAGAGGCTTGGTTCTTCTCCGTATAAATGCATCTCAGTTTTTATTATTATGAATATTATAAATGTAATAGTCCACTTTAGACATTTTACTAACTATAAGTAACTACATATCAACTAATTCTCCTTAATTCACAACTATGTCTACTAACTCTCAGAGCAGACTGTTAGGGTCGGTTTAGGGTTAAAGTTTCTGATACTCAGTATGTTAGAAGATGTTAAGCAGACGGTCTACTAATCCTCTAATGACTGCTAAAGTTGACATGTAGTTGCAAAGTTACTTACTGTTAGTAGAATGTCTAAAGTGGACTATCGAAATAAGTGTTACATTTTTTCTTTTTTATGTTGAAACATTACAAAAGTAATATTTTTTGTAGTTATAATAATGATAATGTTATTATTATTTAGTCATAGGCCTACATAGAACCACTAACTATGGTTAAATTATTATTATTATAATCAAGCACAGGAATTTTGAAAGACCTGAGGTTATTAGGTTATGAACATTTGCTCTCTGCCTTCTCAAATGAAAGATAATAAAGTTAGTGACATTCTTTTCAGTGAAGGTTTACATGCATTTGTAAAAGCCTACACAATGACAAAATCAGTACAAAGCCTATAGCTCTGTTAAGGGGTCATGAAGGAGTCCTAGATCACTGGAAAGAGAACAATGCTGGGAGATTGTGGGGAGTGATTTTGCAAGGATGATGTTTTAGGGCCGGGTGCATACAGGAACGCTGGGCTGAGAGTGAGTTGGACATGCATTATGGAGGATGGACGGTCGGGGAAGGGAAGAGAACCCACGAGCTGGAGCCAGTTAAGAGGAGTATCAGGAAACTCCCCCCTCCTTAGTCAGGACCACCCCTCCCAGCACCCTCTTCCTGCCAAAACTCAGCACACTTCCTCTGCAGCTATTGGGATTCCCACCTGGGACATTCCATCCATAAAATGTGCCTGGCACTCTCCCTATATTGCTCTCTTTTATTTGTGTTTGATTTACAGAAAAAGTAGCTGCATGGATTTCCATTCGTAGTTGATTTCACTGCCGATTTTTAATATATTAGTATTAAATATTAGTAGCCTATTATTATTATTATTATTATCAGAAAGTCCATCTACACAGTGCAAATAATTATATGAGTTTTGGGTCAAGGAGGTTCAGTTCAGGTTCCTAAAGAAATTTCTGTCAGTAATTTTCGCGGTTTAAAGCTGGTTTCGCGCAATCATTTGGCGCGCTTTACATTCAAAGACATCAGCTAGCAATTTGAACACACACAAAAAAAAGGTTAATATTTTTTTGTGATATGTGAATATAGTGAAATTATGTGTGTTTTGTCGATGCGGTATGATTCTAATATTGTGCTGGAACAACTAGCTGTTATGTTATAGTGTTTATTTTCGTAGGCTATTACTGAAACGTTACTTGTAAAAAAATATTATATGATACCCTGCCAACTTTTTGTTTTAACCTTTCCAACCTAATTAGCGCCTATAATTAGCATCCTTTCCCCTCAGAAGTAATGTTGGAGCCGAACATATCGCATCTGACCACTAGAGGTCACTATATCACAAAGCAAAATGGTTCCACTGCAAATAATCAGTCATTGCCTTCATTGCGAGCTACTTATTTTTCCAACACAAAACGGGTGTAGACAGTTTATTTTTTCCTGAGTTCCAACTCAACTCAGAAAAAAAGCCATTTCCCTGATGAAATTAGCTAAATGAAATGACAGTGGAGCGAATGTTATGCGAATGAATATGCAGTGACTCGCAGGAAGGGTGAAAAACCAGGTTTCATGACTTTGTGTTTGACCTTTTCGGAAAACGAGCTAATCCTGGGGTATAATAGACTCTGGTGCAGATATGGAAAACGGCTGCTCCGTTATCTGAGTTGCCGTGGAGACCATCAGAGAGCGCGCGCCCGTGAAGATGCCGCTTTATTAAAAGGGGAGTTTGTATATATTGGAAAAAGGCGCTTTTTGTCATAAGTGTCACTCACATGCACAGTATTCCTCTCTCGATTGTAAATGGAAACCTGTCTCCTTTCTCTAAAATAACAAAATTCACTTCGAGCACGGTTTAGCAAAGCAACCCATTCTTGTGCGCAGAATGGGCCTCTCAGAGATGTGTGCATACTGCCCAGAGTCTAGAAATTATCACTGCAGCAACGAATGAATGAAACAGTAGTTCATTTAATAAAACAAGTCTCTAAGCTGGGATAGGCTACCGAATTGGATCCCAATCGGCTTTTAAATTCAGCATCAACGACACTAGCCTATAGGACAAATACAATACAGAATATACACTTTCTTATTAAAATAACATTTAAATCTATAAAACATTAATTTCGTTATTTAGGCAATACAAACATGATTGTATAATTTCAATTAGCCTATAATGTTTTACGTGTTTGCAGATTTTCAACTTTTTAAAATCAGAAATGGCACCGCTTTAAGTTACATTAAAACAGTCAGTGGTTTTAGTCTTCTGTCAGCGTGAGGAAATTTAAAATAAATGTGAACTGATTTTTTTTTTTTATTGTTGTTAATTCTTCTCATGCATTATGACGTGTGTACTTACAGGACAAGCGTTTTAATGGAATTAACTTGTAGACGTTCATTAGTGATGAAACGAGATCAGCGCTGTTTGAAAGCCTAATGGACGGGCTGATATTCAGTTACAGGACACTAAACGGCAGCTCTACTCCTGTAGATAACTCTAGATCTACTGATGAGAGTCATTTCCTCTGAAAGTCAAAATCATTTCTGACTTAAGGCCTGGAGATATTTTAAAAAGCAAAAAGTCCTATTTGTATTGTCTTTAGTGACTCTCATGTTACATTTTTGATTGCATTTAAATTATTGTTGACTATAAATCCAACAAGAATAATCTGTTGCTTTGTAATCACTCATTTACGCACTATGCTATTGCAACGCTCCGTAACGAGGGCCAAGTGTTCTCAGCTTTCCACTTAATTTATAGGACTATTGATTTTATTTCCCGTAAGAAAGACGTGCAGAAAAGCTGGGTAACGATATTGCTGATATCCACCGGATAAAGAAGGCAAAACAAGTGTTTGGATGAAACGAGCTAATTTCACAACTAATTCCACACGTAACAGATCCAATGACAAGACAGAATAATCACGCAGATACCTATCAACAGTACCGCTACAATATGAATGATAATGGCTGCATTGATATGTTAAGCGTGTGTACCTCGGCCCGTCCAATAAACTCGCTCAAACCCCAGCTAATATTGGCCCGAACACGTTAAATGTGTAAATATTTCTCCTTCGGGTAGCCTATCTGTCTCTATCACCCCTTCGATCTTCCCCCTCAAATGATGCATTAGATGCATTGAATGTATTTGTTGTGGCGGTTTGAAAAGGCGGCGATAATCTGGGGGAGAGAGATAAGAAACACCAATTTATTCAGCGCCACTTTGGACCCTGTTTCCAGCCTCGCTCGGTCCTGACACCTCCAGCGGTAAGCTGATAACGATTAGGCCATTTATTATCTTCACAAAGAACAAAGATTGCCTCACGCCGATGAAATATTACCCCCGGTAATAATCGGAGGGAGAGGGCCCTGGCATCTGATGCATGCATATATAAATAATAACTTTAGAGCCCTTAAAAAAGTAATACCATGATTGGAGTAATATAAGAAATGGGGGGAAATATTAAAAATAGAAACAAAGCATTACAAATAAAAAAGCAACAACAAATTTGGTGGAATGCATGTGCTTATAGCCCACATAAAAATTTGTGGCTATTTAGCATTAATAAAAAGGCACTGAAGTTGTTCCGCAGGGTAAAATGAGTCGGATTGTCGAGCACACTTTGACGCAGTGAGATCAGACTCAGAGACAGCTATGCGCGGCTCCGCTGCGCCTTTGATGGACAACGTGAAATGGAAATGTCAGCGTGTCTGCCACAGTGTGCTGCTGGAAACGAGCAGGCGCGCTTGGCAGTCACCTTTATTAGTCTAAAGTAGGATTTTTTTTCTTTAATGCGCTGTAGATGCAAGCTCGAGACTGATAAGCGCTTATCTCGCATGCATCATGAGTGCGCATCTTCTTCTGGTCTGATTGCAAAGCTCCTGTAAGCCCAGCACCTACTGCTCTTAACGCTTTAACATGACAAAAGATGCATTACTAAGATCTTTAATAATCCGCGCGTGCTAAAATCCTTAGGTTATTTATTTTAAAGAATCTAAACATTTGGATAAATATTTCGCAGATGATAATAATAATAACAATGTTAAATTGTGTTCAATTAATCGTGACATAATTATGCTCTTAATTATTTTATGTTTCTTTTATTTCGTTTTAAATGAACGAGGGGTTTAGAAAGCTATTTAAGGTGCTATTAAAACACACTCTTCTTTACTCGTAATTTACTTCTATATAATTTTTGATAGAGTTTACATCTCGTGGTGCAATTAGACACTTGTTTGTCTAGACGCAAAAGTTGCATGGGGCGCGGGGAAAAAACGAACACGCTATGTGGTGCAAATTAAGCTTAAACTAAGCATCTAGAAATGTTTCCTCCAAAATTCGCTGTCAGCTACCAGAAATGTAAGAAAGAGTCTGTTTTAAGGATATTCTCTCCTAAGATATGATTAAGTTGGCAATGGCAAGACATGCCAACTCGTGTCATGACATATCCTCACAAAGTGATAGGACTGATAGCACTCAAACAGCAACCGATAAACAATACAAAACTATTCTTCCAAGTTTGCCGGAAACTCTGTCAATGAGCAGCCAGATACTTGTCTTTAAAAAAACAACAAATCTGTTATACTGATAAGTGCAAGACAAAGGGAAACCCAAGGATTTGGTAGAATTTTGATTTTTATCGTGGGCTAATCCTACAGGCCCGTTATTTCACCCTCATGGCAGCAGCCAAAAGAAGTGCTTTCTGATTTGACCGACTTGAATCCTTCACCGCTCGTGGTCCCTTGAATGAATGCAAAACAATAGCTGGCATCGGACATTGTTATTTTGATCATTCTATATAACGCAATTAATTCTGTCAGAGTTCACTCCTCTCGCGCTCTCATTGTGCGCGTGCACTCTTGGGGGAAGCCGGGCGCGAGAGGCTGGAGCTGCACCTGCCCTGCCTGAGCCGCTGCACGCGAGCCCACGGTCTCGTGCCAGAGATTTACCGAGGCTTTGCATGTTTTAAAAGTTGGTGTTATGTGTGAGAGAGTTAAAACTGGCTGGGCTGGGGGAAGGCAAGGTCGACCGCAACGTCGCAACATATTATAGACAAGATCAAGGAGGGATAGAATTCATTAAGATGGGAAGCCTAAAGGCGTCTCATATTAAAAGTAAAGATTTGCATATTCAGAACACTCACACAACACATATTCACAAAAATCATCAGGGTAAATAAGAACTCCAATAATTACATTTACAAACGCATCGGTCTACTTTAATATTTATGGTGGGGTTAGCTTTTATAATCATTTCTGCATTCCTATATAATATATATATATATTTAAAAAATAAGTTTAATATGAGTGACAAAGAGTGCAAATCCTCTCCGCGTTGTTTGTCTATGGGAAGGTCAAAATCTAAGAGCTATGCGCAAAGCCTTTAGCGACTGGGTCTTGTTTCATAATTATACGAGTGAGAACACACCACACATAACAGCTTCAGCACAGCTTTTAACCATCAAAGCACGACCCGGAAGACCAGACTGGCTGACGCACGGCTACGTTGCAGCAGCCCTACTTTTGTGCCTCAAGTTTCGCTGTTTCCAGAGAGAGAGAGAGAGAGAGAGAGAGCGAGAGAAAGAGAGTGAGACAAGATAGAGTACGAGGTGTCAGACACTACACCACGCCGTAAGTCACTGAAGAAAGATCCTCAGCGAAAGCTTTCTGGAAAGACGCTTGACTGTCTGGAAAGGTTGGCATCACCAGCTAGGGAAGACTGTGCCCAGAGCCCCTGCGCTTCGCAGAGCACAACGAATCACCGCCACTCTTCCTTCAAAGACTGTGCCACACGGAATTGGCCCTAGGACACATTTCTCTGCGAAATGTCAAGAGGAGAGAGCCTAATCATAAACACTGGTAAGAAGCGTTTTGCGTAGGCTATCATTCGACACAGCGAGCGTGAAGTCGAGTAAAGCGAAGAGATTATTCACGCGTTTTAGCGCGGTATTTATAAAGAGAACTGTAAGTCCAAAAAGGGCTAATTACGCGGTGTTAGGGACTGCGTTTTATTCCATTTTTTATCAAAAGAATTATTGTAGTTTTAAATGTGTTATAATAAAACAAAAATACAGTAAATTGCATTTAGTATGGCTGAATAATAATAAATGAATACATTGAGTACAAAAATAATGTTGCTATAAATCATATTGTTTTTATTAAAACTGCGTGCATTTTGAGATATAACAGAAAAGACTAAACGACAGAGATTGGTGCATGTCTTCATCTTCATATTGCTTCATGCAAATATATATTCGTGTGTTAATTTTATATTAAAATGTTTGTAAACATTTTTATTTAGCCTACTAATTGTATTCATAACTAACATACGCTATTTGACAATGCCCGTGTATATTTTTGTTAACATGTTAAAATGCACGCACATACACCGCTATCATAATACATAAGTAATTGTTACTGAAACGAATACAATTTTACGACTTGGGCTATATAAAATAATGCACATAAAAAAATAACATTTAAGATTTAATCCAATGTGTTATTGTGAGGATAACATTTTGACATTTAACAAACCTAGCTGGCATAGGCTACAAAAATCGTATGAGGTAGCCTATTTATTTTTAATTAATTTTCATGTATTTAATTTATTTATTTATTTTGAATGATTACAAACGTGAAAGCGAATGTGATGTGAGTTGAGGAATGCCCCAAGGACGCGTGCATTAGCCCACCTGTGCTGTTTATTTAAATCATTGACTTCAAGAGCTGTCAGCCACAAAAGGAGGGCGGGCGCTGTCATCACCCTTCAGATTTATGACTGCCACAGGATCATTTTCCGACTAAACTAACGCTATCACTCAAAATGAGAACTTTACCCCTTAAGTCGCACGAGACAAAAAGCTGCGCGTTAGAATAAAAGCAGCTATAGGGGCATCGTGTAATACTGCTGACGCATACACTAGTATGAGACTTTGCTGCAAAATAATGTGGATTGTTGGATGAAATGAAAAAAGGGTGAAACGCTTTGCTTTCAATCCCTGTTATCCATGCTTCAGCAGAGGACAGGAGGCTTGTGACTTTGCCTGTGCCTGTGTCTGCTCCCGAGTGCCCTGTCACAATCTAATTACCCGTGAGTAAAGGACAATACCGCTTCAGCTGGTCTGTGTCATTCCCCCTATATCCCAGTGCCTGCTTATCTTCACAAACCCTTCTGCGCCGCTCTCTGCCCCTCCTGCCCTCTTTTAACCCCACGGAGAATGATAAATGCGCGGTGAGGGAACGAGCGGGCAAAGCCATTTCACGGCACCTGTTAATTAAGGGAATGATTGCCTCCATTTTCGCGGGGCTTGTTTCCAGCGCTCACCATTATTTTTGATGCAATTAATTTGAAGCGAATTAATGTGACATCACGAACGTGATGTCATCGTCACAGTCACACATGGTGGACGAACAAACTTGTGTTACATAAGAAATAAAGTCTGAATCTGCAAACGCGCGCGCACGCACACACGGAGGTGTAAAGAAGGGTGAGTTAGAGTCCTCTTGCAGCCGGGGGTAATAACTCCAAGCTTAAATGCTAAGTCACCAAAAGGACAGAGTCTTTTGTTTTAACGCTGAGAGCAACTGGATTACCACAGGTATTTAGTTTAGGTATTCTCTAAAGAATATTTAGCCTCAGGTGAGTTTAACCAAGAGTCGTTTTCAGTGTTAAAACTGGTTGCGATGGCATAGAGCTAGCTAGAAAATCACTCAGTATAATTTGCACAACTAAGCTACACCTTGGACGGCATATAAACATTAATATATACATTTACACAGTTTAATGCTCCACAAATATCTACATAATTAACTATTATAAATAGATAATAATTATAAAATTTGAATAAATTCCCAAATATATATATATATATATATAACTTTAATAGCCTGTCTGAGCAGTGTAACACCTACAACTTCACTGTATTTAACATAATATTTGATGCAGCCTCAAGTCGCCTTTGAAAAGACTTTTATCTGTGATTATACAGTAGCACATCACTCAGGCTTATGACAAAGAGGCCATTTTAGACCCCTTGAGATTATATCAACTTATATCTATGTCTGAATATGTTGCACCTTTTAAATGTAAGACGTGTAAAATGGTTCATTACATTGCAAAATTAAGCATCATATTATCCTGTACATTCGTATTTGTTGGCTTCGGGTCGTCAGGGCTTTTTGTGACGCGTAGGGCCAAGTCCAGTGTGTTTAAAAGGAATTTAAGCATCTGATACTGAAGTTCTGTTGAAGTGCTCAGGGAGATGCCTGAATTGATTATACAACTTTTTACTTATTTTTATTATTAATTAATTAATTTATTTATTTTGCATCTGAAAACACACAATGCATAACAAGTCTTCAATGCTGAGTGAATTGCATTGTAGATAGCTTAGTGCTTAGGAAAAGTCTTTTGTAGCCCATCTATATTTTTTCTTCTCCTTTACCGAGATACAGTGACGTCAAGTCACGGCGTCAGAGTGGCGGCCGGTAGGGGCTCTGAGCTCGCGCTTCAATTATTGCCTGTCAGTCATTGTTGCTTCAGAAAGAGAGCACACAGACTAAACTCCTGCTTTAAATAATAATAATAATAATACATATTATCCGACAGAAACACCATAATTGTTTCGACGGATGCGTTAAATTGTACAGAATTAATTAAACGCAATTTTTGAAAACTCGTTCTTGGTGTGAAAAAAAAGTGTTAATCCATTAAGAAAGCAAAACGACTAAAACAGTCTTTCTCGAAAGATAGTAATGAACGAACTGGATCACCCTGGTAGACAAGTTTATCTTGTGTTTTCTTTAAATGATTCAACCAGACAAGCTAAATGAATAATTAATAAGCACAAAGTGTCGCTACAAGCAGTTTAAGGCCACAGAGCTACCAAAGGTGAGAAGCAGCTATCCAGAGGAGCTCCTAGGTTTATCTTCAGTATATTACCTGTTATTCGTTTAGAAACAGTAAATAGGATTTTATATTTTAAAAAATATATATATATTTGAATTAGAGTTCCAGCTGCATGAATTCTTAAAAAATAACGTGTAAAGTCGGAAAGATAACCTTTCCTGAATGAATAGGATAGACAGCAAATTTAAGGTTGAGAGGTGAAAGCCATAAAGTCTAAATGCAAATGAAGTCTTCAGCTGACTAACCTGTATGCACAGTTTATCTAAACGCTTATCAAGCTAATTGGCGACGTTCTGTCTTTCTGCCTGCGGTGGGCTAGCCTGCTGCTTGTTTTGCCAGCAGATAATTGTAAGCAAGAATCAACGAAGCTGCCCTAATGGCCACCAATTGGCTCTATTTGGACCTGCCCATGCGACCTGTCGGCACCACCAAGAGACGGGCCCGCTATTAATATGTAAAGTGACGTTTGATCGCTTGAAACAGCATACAAAGACAGTGTTTTCACAAGAAGAATGTGGTGACAACTAATTTAAAACAATTAGACGCGCAAGAACAATAGCCCCCAATTTAGAGACCATAAAATACTCCTCCCCAATTAATGCCTGTAGGTGCCAGGACTTGTGTTTGTTTGCATTGGGCATATATCGCATGTGACAATTCAGTGATACAGGTTTTGTTGTTTTAAGCAAATGTTAATGGTTAGGCAACAGGTCCTATAATCACATTAATAAATTCTTTAACAAACGTTTATGGTAACTGCAGTAAACCCTTTTTTAGGTTATCGATAGAGAAAATGAAAGTCATTGCTGGTGGGCACTGTTTAAATGTAGGCATATCGGTTAGGTTATTAGGCAATTTTTATTGCATTTTTTAATTATTGTTATTTTTTTGTCTGGATAAACTGATACGACTTCACATTCATAAGTGCAGTTCATTTTGCACTCTTAGTCTCAAGTAAAACAGACATTATCACACATCACCAGTGTGAAGCTCTAAATAAAGGTAAATAAGGTCTCCGCTGAATGATGCGTCTCTCGGCTCTCTGAATGTGGAGCACTAGGCCGAGAGCCGCCGTGGCAGATCGAAAGCGTGATGTCCGAGCCAATGGCAGGCATCGCGATCTGCTATTGGTTAACAGAGCCATCACTGCCAGCCCGGGACCCCGCCCATCTTCGTAAGATATGGAATCTACTGGCGCCAGATCCGACAGTACACAGGCAAAATTCATTAATGAGACTTCTCTGCGCTCCGGACAGCCGCAGACTCTGTTTTTTAGGGAGAGTTTAACAATCGAGCTGTGGACAATTTAAACCAGTGGCGAATTACGAATGTCAGCAGAAATCTTGAGGATTAACGTTGTACGTGAATAACACGGGGAAAAATAAAGCGAGGACTGCAGTGCTGAAATGAGACTTTGCGCCGTGAGTAGCTACTTTTCGATAGTTCTTTAAAATCGCTTACGCCTGAGCCTGTAATGCAGCGACTCATTTTTCGATAAAGCTCATAGGCAATATATTGTACGATCTTTAAATCGTAATGTACTTAACGTTAAAAAAACTGAGATGCATTTGTTTGTTGTTCTCTTACAGGTGTTCCTGAGCATTGTTGAACGCAAAGGAGCAGGACCTGTACTTCTCCAAAAATAAAGGCATATGCAAAAAGTGAGTAGGGAACCACCAACTGAAGCAGTAAGCTCACGACAAATATTTTGATAATTTAAAGGACCATAGTGGTGCTCCTGGGTCTGTTAGCCTCCGAAAGGTTTTCAGTAGACATCTAGAAAACTTCCCGAAGCATTTTCGGAGCGCGGACAATTTAGACATGGAGGTTGCGGCCGATCAGTCTCGATGGATGGCCCATCATCACGCGGTACTCAACGGCCAGCACCCAGAGTCCCATCATCACGGGCTTGCACACAATTACATGGAGCCCATGGCCCCTCTTCTGCCCCCGGACGAGGTGGATGTGTTCTTGAATCACTTGGACTCGCAGGGGAACCCTTACTACTCCAATTCTCGGGCTAGAGTATCATACGGACAAGCACACGGTAAGATGCTTTTTACGTCATATATAGCAGGCTACATACGATGAAAGAATATGTATTTTAGCATCTTTTATAATGCAAATTTCTAGAAATGTTTACATTTATCAAGAAAAAACAAAGATTTTATGCGTTATACCCTGAGCTTATTTAATAGGCTATTTAAAAACAAAATATGAACGTATTTGTGAAGCTGCATGTAATATAGGCCCATTGTTACTATTACAATTAAATATATATTTTTATTAATTTATATGTAACATCAGTATAAAATCCTGTCCATGTTTATGGCAAAATAAATTGTTTACGTGGTTCTTGGCTGTATTTTGTGCTTAAAAAATGTAGTAAATAAACGACATTGTTGATTATATTTGGCATCTGCTGGCTATATGGAAAACTAAATATTTAGTACAACTGTGTTGTGCGACAGATTTCGATGACTCGTACTCTCACGGGCTTTGAAGTGAAACGTAGTGCGGCCTTACGGACTTTCCTATTGCTGAGACGTCTCGATGCTTAACTAAATATATGCTGATGTAAACGTTTTTGGTGTTGTTTTGCACGAAACCGTATCACCTATGCGTAGTGTGTGTCTGATAGATAGCAAATTAGCCTATCCAAGAAAAGGATGACAAAAATGTGTCAGAAATGTTAGATATCGGATTTCTTTTCTGTGGCGTGAGCTGTCATCTCCATGAGGTGCGTGTTGAAATGTTAAGATAAGAAGAAAAAGAAAATGTCCAGCGATGGACTTGAGGAAAGGGAAGTTCGTGTCAGGGAGAGAGAGAGGGGGATCAAGGCACTTCCCGGATGCCAAATCAAAACGAAAAATTCCTGATCAACTTCTTAGTTCAAGTGTGCAATTTGTGCGCACTACAAGCTGGGAAAAGGCTTCGTTTAAAAGTTGTCTGTTTTTCGGTTTCCTGAGGAGATTTTACGTCTGTTTCTTGTTGGAAAAATCACGTCGAAGCGAAGGAAAATATATTTAAAGTGTCCGCTTGCAGTTTGAGCTGAAAGGGTGTATCAACAGCCGCGGGTTTGTGTGTGTGTTGCATAATTGAATTTTAACTTTTATTTGAGCTCAATGTCAAGTTTGTATTGTTCGAGTACGGAGTCAACAGGTGAGGAGTTTGTTGAAACAAACTAGTGTTTTTGGCAAAAACAGCGGAGTCAACAGAAATGTTGCTAGTAATTTTCATGTCGGATCGAGCTTTACGTTTGCTTGTTTCTTGTTTTTCTCAGCTCGTCTCACGGGAAGTCAGGTCTGCCGACCACACCTCATACACAGTCCCGGTATTCCCTGGCTGGACAGCGGCAAGGCAGCGCTCTCCGCCGCTCACCACAACGCCTGGGCGGTCAGTCACTTCAGCAAGCCCGGCCTGCACCCCGCCAGCGCCGGTTACCCGTGCAGCAGCAGCTCCAGCACCAATCCCGTCTCCTCCCTCACATCCGCAACTCACTCCAGTCCACATCCCCTCTACAATTTCCCCCCAACCCCACCGAAAGACGTCTCACCGGACCCCGGCCCTTCTTCTCCGACCTCCACCACTGCCAGAATGGACGAAAAGGACTCCATCAAGTACCAAGTGTCTATCGCTGATGGGATGAAAATGGAGGGATGTAGTCCTCTTCGGGGAAGCCTGGCTATGAGCGCCCAAACACCGTCCACGCACCATCCCATCCCCACCTACCCAACATACTCTCTTCCCACGCCACACGAGTACGGCGGCGGTCTGTTTCATCCTGGTACCCTCCTCAGTGGATCCGCTTCAAGCTTCACTCCTAAATGCAAAAGCAAGACGCGGTCGTGCTCAGGTGAGTTTAGACATGTTTAGAGAAACATTGGCCAAGGGAGCACTTTAAAAAGCCTTTTTTTATTTTTTCTATATGTAACATTCATAAAGAAAAATAATAATAATATGCGTAAAATGTCGTGTAATGCTTAAAAAATAAATATCCAAATACAAGGCGTCCTGAAAAAAAAATACTGGCCTAGAAATATCCGTTTTCCACTATATGTGGAGTTTTTCTTTTTTTTGTCTACTTACATGAATTTGACTGCCATTTTAGGAATCTCCCTTGGGGCAACACTACACCACCTTTTTTGAATTATGACAAGCGGGAAGTTTCTGCATCTCTTAAAAAACTCGAAGGTGTCATTCCCAAGACACAAAAAGTGGTTGTCATACATTAACTTCTAACTAAAGACAACTGCGTAAACATTCGAAACACTAGTGCTCCACACACACAGATACTCTATATTTAACTTTAACATAGAATATATACATTTATTTAAAAGTGACATCACGTATTTATATTTTTTATTGCATTTTTCGACTATGTTGAATTTAATTACTGGTGAAAACAATTTATTTAAAATTACAGAAATTATTAAGTTTAAACAAATATGTCTAACATTATGATAACATATCGCAAGGGTTCCAGTCAACGAATAGTGCTATCAAATGTCTTGTGATGAAAAGGGTTTACATAGAGTGAAAAATAACACAGAATTTTTGGCTGAAACTATTAACATAAATTAATAATAATAATTAAAAAAAAGAAAAAACAGGTAGCCTATCTTTACATTCACAAAGCGTTTTCTTTCTTTTACTCTTTTACTGGTTAGGCCTATAATTGATTGATTTTATTTTGGCGGGCTGCGTGATGCCTCACGCTGTGTTTTCCTTTAAATTTAGCTCTTATTGCGCCTAAAACGTTTAGGAGTCACGACGCGCTGGCTCCAGTCATATCCTGTATACCTTCAGTTGAACAAATCACGACATACTCCCCCTCCGCCCTCCCACGACCCCAACACTAACAAAACCCCGGCGGGACAGGCCTACATAGGCGAAAGGACCCTGCTGTTTGTGTGCTTATTTATTCACGACTTCGGCCTGATGCACTGTTTAATTTTGATCTATTTAAATCATTGCAGTTACGTTACACGTGTTACTTTTATGTAATTATTATTATATGACATTAAAAATAATGCGTAAATACAAGTTGCTTCAAAAATCAATGAATAGTATATTCTGTGTTTTTTATTATTATTATTAACCTCAGAAATGCAGAAATGCCCTTATTATTGTTTGAACATTTTGTGTAGGCTATTTATTATTTAGCCAGCCTATGATATGGAAAATATCTTGTTTTGAAAATATTGTTAGGATAAATGTGCAGTGAGTGGCGAATGGAACCATTTTGATCTTCATAAATTGTTTTTGATCATCATTCTTCCAAGCCAGTCAATTAAACCACTTAATTTATTTGACAAATTAATCAGTTATAGATGGAAAATGTGCATTAGTGAAACTTTTCTAATTACTCAACCCGTTTGCAAGGCCATTTTCACCTAACACTCCCAGCACCAAGTTTCAGTAACATGCGAGTGACCACATCTAGAAAATGGAATGAAAATGACCGACTTACAACACATCACATACACTTCAAAAGAGCACCCATTGTCCGGGTGGAATCTTTTCTCTGGTCAGGGTGGGACAGCGACTATCTCACATTATAATGTGAATAATGGAGAGGTGCTCAGGGGAGTGAGGAGGAAGAGCATATGAATTAAAGCGCACGGCCCTTTCCAGCAGGTTAGGGTGCTTTACTGTGATATGACACCTGAGAATAGGACAAGCCAGGACAGCTGGCTGATAAACGGGGGTGGGGATATATAGCACAGAATTAACTCACATTTTAATGGCGCTCTTGTCTTGAAAATATTGTAGCTGCAAAGAAAAAAGACTGGTATTTGGCATTCCTTTTGTAGCAGACAAAATGAAAAGATTGGTCATTTAAACTGGGTTGCAATTTTCACAGTCACATAGTCACAAAAATGTCGTTTCATCCACAAACACATGCACGGTCACAAATTCCGATATCAATTATGCAATACATCCAGCTCAGATGAGAGATTCCAGTGTGGATGTCATGTTAGATATTGTCTAATTAACTTGGGAGAGGTTTTTCTTTGCCTTTGCATGACCCTGTGTTCCTGTATTGTAGATGGAGTATGAACCTCTTAATTATATAAATTTCCCTTTGCTTTCCCTCCACTTGAATTCTGCACAGAGGGGCGTGAATGTGTGAACTGCGGAGCCACCTCCACCCCGCTGTGGCGGCGGGACGGAACGGGCCACTACCTCTGCAACGCGTGCGGCCTGTACCACAAGATGAACGGCCAGAACCGACCCCTTATCAAGCCAAAGCGCAGACTGGTGAGTCGATGAGCCCTCCAGAATGCGTTCAGTTCCCCACACACGTGAGAAAGAGGGCTAAATAGGAGCACTGAGCAGAAAGCCTGAGCACAATTCCAGGAAAGTTATATTTTCCCTATAATCTTCCTGGAATTGTTTGTCGCCCTCACCCCCTGGTGATCCCCTACTCTGCCTGTTACAATACTGCTACTATTGCCATTGTTCCCGCTATCATTATTGCTTCTAGTTCTGATACTGTCACTGATACCAATGCCCATGCCGGTACAATTATCACCACTCCACACTGAGAGAAACCTGTTGCCGCACTATTGTCTGAGAGCATCTGTTTAGACATAGCAGTTTGATCTACTTTTTTTCTGTGGGTGTTTAGAAAGCCACATGCCATTGGTTTTGTTTTGTGTGGCTGGCTTATGATTCTGGTCCCATTTTAAAATCGCTGCCAGCATGATTATCTCGTTTAATCTTGATGAGATGTTTAAAAGCAGATTTTGATTCAATTTATCCTAATGGCTTTTTGCATTGAGATGCTTGATAACTTTAAAACTTAAGTTTTAAAGATTATTTATTTATTTATTTTTGGATTAAGCTTTGGTTATTAATCTCCCTTTTTCTGCGGTTCATGGACAACTTGTAAAAAAAAACTTTGATTTAAATATAAATCATATCTCTTTTTTTCAGCATCAGGATTCTATGAAAACAGATGACTTTTCAAAGAATACAATCTAGCTAATTTTTTTTTTCTGTTGGTATAATCTTATTTTATTCTTTAGTGGGTGAAACCCTATCTCTACCTCATGTCTCCTTACATGTTATTGAGTCATTTTCGCAGTCTTTCAAAGCGTGATGTAATATTATTATAGAGATTCATTTTGGAGACACAACAAGCGGTTTAATTGAGTGAGGCCGTCTTTTTCTATCAGCCATGTGTCATAATTTAATTTTCACTTGGCTAAGTGACCATCAGAGTGTAAATACAAGCGTCTCAGAGGGAATCACATTTCCAGTGTTGTAAAACAGCCCATGAGCTTATACTGAATCACAAACAGTGACATATTCAAAGAGGAATTAAACTAGGAATTGAATTCTTATTATGATGATCATTATTATTTTTAGCAGGCTAGTGGTAGGTGTAATATAGCAGATTTTTCCTCCACTTTAGTTTCTTTCTGTATATGTTCTCATGGTGAAAAAAAGCCACAGGGTTTTCCATGGAGTCAGTGTGCTTGCCCATGCTTTTGCATTTTGGGCTGAAGTGTTTTCAGAGCGCTGTTCAAAGGCCATCCAGTTGTTTCCTATCCGGATATCTGCCCGGGCCCGATAAGGAAGCCAGGCTCCCGGGTGTTTCCGTCTTCAACAAACCCGGCTGAATTTTCTCTGGCCCCGGCAGGCCCGAATGACATCTACTGTAAAGCGATTATCAGAGCACTATGTGTGAAGGGGCTGGGGCAGGGATTGGAAAATAAATGGATTCATACTCTTTGCTCTCTTGTTTGTCATGCTCGACTGGCGCTGAGTTGAAGTATCGGAATGTGTGTGTTTTTTTTTGTTGTCGTCTGCGTTTTGTTTAATTTCATTTTTTTTTTTAAATTCAGATCCTCTTTTTACAAAAGCTCAAAAGAAATTATGTAAATCTTTAACGAACACAAACTCCAAATGCTTTATGCGTTGGACTGCGGGGAAATTGCGTTGTATGCTTATAAATGTTTCTCATTATGTGTGAAAAATTGATCCGTAATGGACAAAAAGCGAACAGAGGATTGATGACCCGGCTTTGCAGTCGCCACGCCCACTAACGCGTTTGATTCGCGGCATAAAGGCGAGCAGTGTATTGAAACGTTATAAATTAATGATCTGTCTAATGAATTTACTGAAATATGGCAGAATGTATTAGATACCGGTCAGAATGAACGAATCCAACCGGACACAGTTTTTTTTCTAATCAAGGTAAAATTGGAAAATTGAATTTAGCGTGTTTAAATGCAAAGGACAGGCTTTATTTAATTACCCGGAACACGGAGGCGACTTTCTGTAAGAGATTTCATATGTCCAGGCAGCATTTCCTTTACTTTTATTTGGGGAGGGTTTTGAAATGCTGTCAGTCGCAGAATACGTCACCCCATCAGATTCTTATCATGAATGCATTTACTTCAACCCCAAGCAACCCTTGATTGATATTACAGTGTGGATCATAGAAATGCAGGAATGAAGTTATATTGCATTTGGTTACATTTGGTACAATAAATAAAGAATTTAAAAATAAGACATTTCGCCCCGGAAGGCCTCGTGCCACAACTTCAATAACACCCGTGTGGAAAGTGTAACCGGAATTAGGCTAGAGGTTGTCACAGCCTTTTAGTACTGTCCACTGTACTGTTAAAACATATGATGATAAATGTTTTAATTTAGCACTTCGTTGAATATGTTTTTTTTTTCTTGTCGACAGTCTGCTGCGAGGCGAGCTGGCACCTGCTGCGCGAACTGCCAGACGACCACGACCACTTTGTGGCGGCGCAACGGGAACGGTGACCCGGTGTGCAACGCCTGCGGGCTCTACTACAAACTCCACAACGTGAGTATTAAGAGTCGCAAACACTGAGAGTGACAGCGAAGTGGTCAAGTGGGCGGACAGCTTGTATCGATTGAGGAGAGGGAAGACTGAGGCCGGGGACGCAAAGCCGGCTTTCCCTGTCAGACAGAGCCCGTTGACCGTTTTCTTTTTAGATTAATCCAGCTTTGTTTCAAAGGAGGGCGTTATTCCCAGGAGGGACGGCAGGGCGGGTCTGCCATTCAAGATACGGCGTCAGTTATAGGCTATCAATTCGGAGTTGTCTGAAACTAGCCTTTTTAATGTTAAGCTTGGCTGCGATCTATTTAGCAGACGAATAAATACATTTCACCTTAATGAAACAAGCGAAACAAAGAAGGACAGAGAAAAAAACGGGATTGTGAGACAGCTGAGCTGCTGAATTGCCTTTTTTCGTTGTCGTTTGAAATTCCCCTGAAAGCATAAAAGACCACATTATACACTTTGATGTATAATTTGTGTAAATACTACGACTAATCAATGCGTATTTTATGCAGTGGATTTTAGACATTTTCGGTGCCATATAGACGTATTTTAACAAGCAAAAGGCTCTACTTTTTAATGAATAAAAACACAGATTTTGTTATATGTGACACTAGAACCCAAACTAGTCATAAATATATATATATATATATATATATTTTTTTACACTGAACTGACTAAATAAGCAATCTGGAATCTAATGGTGCATATACATTTTTAAAGTAGATATTACAGTAGGCTAATTAAGTTTTTATATATTTACAGTAAATAACTTTTGTGAACTATCAATTAACAACTAACGATTCGGACAAGGGGCCAAATTCGTGCTAACACTGTACTAATTCACTCGTGCGATTTATAGTTGTCTAAAACCCCGTGACGTGTAGGTTTGGGGGCGGGGTTAAGTTTAGGCCATTCGTACAAATTCATACGAAATGACTAGTCGTAAAATATGCACGAAATGCCGTGGGATCAGCTTGGTTTTTGTAGTAACTGTGCTCACAAGTCCATTTAATAACATTTCAAAAGTATCTATGCTCATGTAAAACATACTGTTTACTTCCTCCGCGCTCATCATTAACCTCCGCTATCTCTTATAGGTCAACAGGCCACTGACCATGAAAAAAGAGGGCATCCAAACACGCAACCGAAAGATGTCCAGCAAGTCCAAGAGGTGTAAACGATCTGGCGAGGGTTTCGAGGAGCTCTCCAAGTGCATGCAGGACAAGACCTCTCCATTTGGCAGCGCCAGTGCTCTGGCAAGCCACATGCCACACATGGGCCACCTGCCACCGTTCAGCCATTCCGGACACATGCTGCCCACTCCGACTCCCATTCACCCCACATTCAGCCACCCTCACCACTCCAACCGCTCTCCCGTCTGGGCAGAACCTCACTGAAGACCCTCAACAGGGGCCTCCATACTGCAAACTTCCACGCACCCCCCTCCCCTCCCGTAAAGAAATCTTCCACAGGTGAGGGACGCCAAGGGGTTCGTTCCTGCTTGGACACTGCAGAGGAAGGTGTCATCTCATCAACAACCACGTCAGCTTGTATAGAGGAGTGTTTGCGTGTTTAAGAAGCGCCTCTCCCTTCTAGACACTGAGGACCTTCACAGACAGAGCAGAGGGAGAGAGAGCTCTCTTTGCTTTTAGCTTTTGTTACGTTTTACTGAGTCACTTTGGTACTGTCCTGAAAGAGAGGATGTGTCTTTGCAGATTCACTGTGTGGCGGTTGCTTCTCAGAAACTTCTCAGGACTCGCTCTGACTCTCCGAGTCAAAGAAAGAGAGACAGAAAAAGAGAAGACCACTAAGTTTATCCCCCCCTAACATGCTGGAATACATGATTCCCTCTAAACGGACTCTATGGATACGACATACAAGCAAAGAAGTGTTTATAAAGGTTAATTGTTATTATCGTTATTGTTATTATGATAATTTATTTTCACTCTTTATCTCTTATTTCGCTTTCCTCAGAACACATTGTTATATAATTAATATTATTTGATTGTTATTGATTAAAAAACAAAAAAACAAAAACACTGACCTATCCTAGCCAAGGCGATGTTGCTGAGCTGTACGTTTTTATCATTTTCCATTACACAAATAAAGGAAATAAAGTTTTAATACTTCATCCTTTCCTTGCTTATGTGAAAGTCAGTCGTCTTCTCAAACGGAGACGTTTCTGCGGCTACAGGCTGGTTTGATCATTCACGTTTCTGATTCCAGGGCATCGTATTTCCAAGCAGTTACTGTAGTTTAATGCACACAAACGCCAAAACATGCACAAACACCCAAGCGCTCGGATACGCTGTTCCATATAGCAAAGTGTCAGAGGGAATTTCACCTAGGCATCGCTGAGCTGCAGAAGGTAAGCGATATCAGATGCACAAGCTAAGTGCTTGTCCGTCTGGGGAAGAAGGAGACCTCTGTGGCATATAAACCCCCCGGGGTGCTTCGGTTTGACCCAGACAACAGTCTCCAAACATTGGGAGGGTTCCAATCACATGCAAATGCGAAGAGCCATACTGTACAGACTGCTTTTAGATGGACGAATTTGTTGTCCCTGTCTTCTCCTTTTCTTCTTACCCCCTTGCTTTTGGCCTGTCTTTCTGGAGCCAAAGGAAAAGTAAGCAAAAGGACAGCAGTTTTTTGGTGAGAGAAATTGAGACAACAAAAAAGAAAGAAAGAAAGAAAAGAGAGAGGGAGAAGAGGAAGGAAAGGCAATCAGTCCAGTCCATGAACAAACACGTGGGGGGCAGTTTGGAGCCTTCTCCCACAGATGTGCTTGCAGCTGAGGCTTGCAGGAAACAGCTTTTAACCCGGTCTCATTTTCAAGCTATTTAACCCAGTGCGGCGACTGAGGAAACCATCAGCCCAGCCAACAGTTAATGAGAGAGACCCAACAACAGCACAGACCATGCTGAGGAAGGCCGACTTCAGGTCAACACTGACTCTTGCACAAGTGCAGATATGCCCATCCCCCACCCAAATGATCACACACCCCTCTGTTCTGTTCTGTTCTATTCTATTCTATTCTATTCTATTCTATTCTATTCTATTATATTATATTCTATTATATTCTATTTTATTCTATTCTATTCTATTCTATTCTATTCTATTCTATTCTATTCTATTCCATCATTAGTCACTTGCA